>BLBF01000186.1:1307759-1382666 GCA_015471245.1 Laticauda colubrina | reverse complement strand
ATCTATCCATCTATCCATCTATCCATCTATCCATCTATCCATCTATCTTATGGAAGAGAAGACTGAGGAACATATGAGAATAGTTAATAATTATTATGTAACATCTGAAAATCAAATAGATAGGGGAAGAAACATGTTTTCTTTTATCTTGAGAGTGAGATCCAATCAAGCAGACAAAAACTACATGAAAGTAGATTATGTATATTGTTGACTTTGTGATAGTAAGAATAGTCAACCAATGGAACTGGTTTCCTGCTGGGGTTTCATTTTAATGGCAATTATCTGACCCTTGGCCATTCTATGGATCAACACTCTCCCTGCCCTTCTGTCTCATATCTCTTTCTTCAAATCTACCAAGGTTATCCTGATGCAATCCTTTATAGTGTCCAGCTAACAAAGGGCAGCCCCTTTTCCTTGATGTGAATTTTTATGGCATATAAAAATGAAGATCCTGTGCATAAAAACCAACTGAAAGTAATGATTTTGAATCTGACACTAATGTTGCCGTGAATACTGTAGACAGAATTGACAAAATTAAAGATTTCCAGCAAGTCTGAATGTTAGATATTGCCTGTGTTTGAATGCATATCTTCTTTCAGACATGGGCTTTAAAACATATACCCAAGGGACTCCTTCAAACTGTTTTACTGTAGATAGTGAAAAAAAGACTAAGACATAACTCCAGGGAAACAAAGAAAGAAGCTGCTGTGCCATTTTAATTTATTTTTGTCTTTCTATGCTTTACTCCAATATTTTATATATATATATCTTCAGAAGCTCAGTGATTCTACTTACTTCACCCTTTTATGTGTATATCAAGTTGTGCATAACAATGGTTTCTTTCAAATCTTTTGAGATCAAAACTGAGAAACTCTTTGAGCTCTGTAAAACTTGGAGTCTGATAGAATTGTTATAGATCAGTACCATCTTGTGATCTTTTGGCTATTTTTAGTTTAAACATTTTTACCTGCTTTATATAATAAATAAAGTACCTCATACATGAGAAATGGCAACACTGTGTATTTATAGTTTTAAGAATTTAAAGTTAAAAAATGATTTGCATGGGTGTTTTTTTTTACATTTTTTCATCTTTTGGAAATGCAAAAATTTCTATGTTTCAAACATATTGAAGATTAGGAAAATAATATTAGGTGAACTATCCTTTTGTGGTGATATTTCAAGCAGGACATAAGGCCAGAATGTGAAGCTCCAGAAGGTCTCTGGAACAGGTGATTTGGGATTGTTAGCCTACAACTTATCAGCTCAAACTGCTGGCTAGAATATTATGTATTTTAAGAACACAAGCTTTCACTTTCTGTTTTGACCATCAAATTCTGATTCTAACACCTTTTGTTTTTAAGAGATTTGTGATGGGTATTGCTATCTTAGAAAAGTTGGGATAAATTACTGGTAAAAATTTGCAAATCCCAAGAAGCTTTGAAGTTGTTTTCCGGTACTTGGTGGAGCCCATTCCAATATGGCACACACTTTCTCTGGATCCATTTCTATACCCTCAGATGAAATGCGATATCCCAAATAGTCAATTTTCTCTTAATGGAATTCACACTTGGATAGTTTAGCACACAACTTAGCGGCACACAGTTTCTGTAGAACCGACCACACCAGTTTCACATGTTCATCCAGAGTTTCCGTGTAGATAAGGATGTCATCAAGATAAACCAGAACTCCCCTTTATAAATGTTCATGTAACACCTGATTGATCATCTGCATGAATACAGCTGGGGCCCCTTGTAAACCAAAAGGAAGAACGTTGAATTGGAAGCAACCCATCGGGCAGTTAAAAGCAGTCTTCCACTCATCCCCTTCCTTAATTCGAATTCGATAGGTTGTTTCTTTCAAATCCAACTTCGTGAAAATCTTCCCCTTGGCTAGGTGGGCCAACATGTCCTTCCTCAAAGGCAGGGGGTACACATTTTCCACGGAAATGGCGTTCCAATTTCTGGAATCCACCACCAAGCATTTGGAGCCATCTTTCTTTTCACGGAACAACATGGGGGCCGCTACCCGGGGCTGAGCAGGTTGGATGAAACCACATTCCAGTTTTTTATCTATAAACAGTCTTACCTCCTCTAATTCCTATGGTGTCATTGAGTACAACTTTGGTTTCGGCAGTTTCACCCCAGGCAAAATCTCAATAGCATAGTCTGTTGACCAGTGAGGCTGGAGCTCATCCGAGGCCTTCTCACTGAACACTTCCTTTAAATCCCAATACTCTTTTGGAATTTTATCTTCCCCTTTCACAGGTTTGGTACCTGTGGAAGCTATTTCAATCGGAATCTGAAGCTTTGGCTGAGATCTCCCCTCTTTTTCTGGTCGTTGCTTGGTGCGTATGCGTAACAACCCCTTTCTCCAGTTAACCTGGAGGTTCCATTTCCGGAGCCAGGGCAATCCTAGTATTAATGGTTGCTCCATCCTAGGGACCACAATAAAGCGCAGAGTCTCATCATGTTCTCCCATGATCATTTCTATAGGTTCCATGATAAAGCATGCAGGGCAACCTCCAGCTACTGATCCATCTAATTGGGCAAAGGAAATGGGCACCTTTAAAAGTTTTAGTTTTAAGTCCATTTTCTCCACTACTTCCATGTTAATTATATACCTTGTGCACCCAGAAACTAATAGGGCTAGTTTCTAGTTTCCCCTTCGACGCCTGAATCGGGTACCCTCAACTTCACCAGAATGGTCATAGGGCCCAGGCTTGGACTTACCAGGAAATCGTCTTCCGAGTCGAAATCATCATCCTCAGGGGTAACTGGGGTGTCTGACTCTTCTCCCATGGGAGGGGCGACCTCTGCTGTCTCTTTCGACTTTAATGCTGCTTTGCGAGGCTTCGCTGGGCATTTTTCAGGTTTCTTCCCTTCCTTTGGCACCCCGTTCGGTTCCAGCTTGACTTTGCAGTTCACAGCCAGGTGACCTTCCTTCCCACATTGAAAACAGGCAAAGGGGTTGGGTCTTGCCATCACTCCTCCCCTCTGAGGTTTGAGAATCCCTTGAGGATGTGGGGGGGGGAAGGTTTGCTCCACCCAGAACCCCCCTGCCGTCTGCTTCGGGTTAAATCAATCTCCACTTCTTCTGCCAGCAAGTACTACATCTGCAAGTCATTTGGGTCTCTTCTAGCAATGCATCTCTGGTACACATCTTCATTTAAACCATTTTTAAATGCTTCTGTCAGGGATTCCTGGGACCAGCCTTGGATATGACCTGCTAACTGTCTAAATTCTTGGGTGTAGTCAGCCACTGACCTCCGCCCCTGATTTATGGTCTTCATCCTGATCTGGGCCTTGCACTCTGCCAATGGGTCCTCAAATCTAGCTCACAGTGCAGTCATGAACAGGTTATAATTCATCAACTAGGGAGCATTATCATTATGCAGGGTCACCATCTACTCTGCAGCTGTTCCCTCCAGAGCCCTGATAGCACATCTCACTTTGGCTGCTTCTGAGGGAAAATCTTCCCCGTATTCTTCCATATAGCTCCAAACTTGGGCTCAGAAAAATCCCAAGGTTTTGGGATCTCCCCTGTATCTTACTTCTAACAGAGGCGGCCTAGGAGCTCTATGCCTTCTAGGAATTACACCTCCCACTGAGGGCCCCAGGGCTGCTGCTGGATCAGGTTGATTTATGGGAGAGAGGGCTGCTCTGCTTCTTCTAGCTAGGGCTATTCCCCCTTCCCCTTCATACCTTTGTGCAGCTTGGAGTTGTTCAAAGGCTTCATCAAGGATTCTCCTGGCTTGATTCAGTGAGAGTTCTTTCTTTTCCTTCTCTTGCCATGGCTCCTCTTTTCCACACCGGCGGGTGGTGGTGATCCTGGGGGGGGTGTCCTTCTCGGGATCTTTCCAGCCAACCCCCACTGACCATCTTGGCTTCACAGCTGGATCCTCTTCCAGATTGAGCTCTGCTAGCGATTGGGCTTCCTGTACCAGCAAAGAATCTTGCCCTCCAATGGCTCCCAGATCTTCCTGGTCACTAGTTGAAGATGACATGATGTTCAGGCCCCCTCGGAAGAAAATTGGGTGTTTTCTCTGGGTGGGCTGGTTGAGGGACATTCAGAATAATGTCAGGCAGTGCTCCATTCAAAATCCAAGAAAGAAATACTTTTTAATACTTTTTGAATACTATTTAATTTAGAGAAAAGTTATCTTTTACTGAAAGTGAAGTGGTAGCAACCAGAGAATTCTGAATCTGAGGAATTAGGCGCGAAAATCACATACACAAAGTGATGGAAGTGTTCCCATCCCCAATAGTTCAGAAGAAACTTCCAATTAGAAATTGTGAATATGATCATGTGGGCATTTTCAGGAGATGATGAGGCCTCTGTCCATTGACCTTGGCATACTTTGATAACGGGTTGCAGTTGTACAGAGAAAAGAAAGCTAAGCCAGAAATAGACACCTAACTCTGATGTATGCTTCCCGCCCCTTCATTTACACAACAGAAAAATGTAACACCTCCAGCTCACTTCCCAGACTCATCCCCATTTCTTATGACAGCTGAAAGATGCAAAGTGATAGGAGAAGATCTTGAAGGCTGACAGATGCTCTGTCCAAGTGGACCAGTTGAGAGAGAAGTTCTGTGCTGGTCTTCATTGTGTCCCTGAACTCCAACAGCATACTGTGGTCCTGGCCCTCCAGTCTGCCTCTCTGCTTGCATCCTCTGGAGCTGGGGGTGGGGGTGGGGGTGGGTTGACCTCTGGTGGCTGTTGCTTCTTCCTCCATTTGTGACGGCAGGGCGTCATCCTCCACGGGATCCTCCAAATCCGCCGGCATGGGGAGTGCAGCTATTGGGGGGGGTGTCTCTGCTGTGGTCCCCTCTGAAGACACCTGCCTGGACATGGTAGCTGGCTCCTGGCTGGAAGAGGACTGGCTGTCTGTGGGCTGTCTGAGGGAGAGGGTTCTCAGAGGGGCTGCTCCTTGATGGCGGATCTCACCCTCCAGGAAACTGCACTTGGCCATGACATACATCTCCTGGTCAGTGGCCTTCCCAGATTTCTTGAGGTGTAGCGTGCCATACCAGGTGTGCATGTGCTTTCACCATCCTAGGAGTACTTCTGCAGTATACCCCAGGCTCTCTGCCTTGTCTCTCCAAGCTGCCTGCTTCTTCTTGGTGTCCCGATACAGTCTGTGGCCCTTTCTCCAGAGGTACTCGTTCTCCCTCAGCCATTCCAGCACCTCATCCTCATGCTCCTCGGAAATGGTGTACTGTTTCCTATCTCCCTTCTCCTTCCCTTGCCTCTTCCTCTCTCTGGCAGGGCCTTCAGCAGGGCCTTCAGCATCAGGGCCTTCTGGAGATTGTTCAGAGCCTTCAGGGGCTTGAGCAGCAGGGCCTTCAGCAGCAGGGCTTTGAGTTGCTTGAGGAGCTTGGGGCTGGTCCACCACAGCAGCAGCTTCAGAGTCAGTGCCCAGGGTTGGGATGCTGGTTCTGCCCTTCTTCTCCTTGCCAGGGATTGAACGAGTAGGCACGGGCTTCCTCTTCTTGCCTGACTGACAAACCATGGTATTCCTGCAAGATGTATCTGGCAGCGCGTCTTTCTCCTGTATGCTGACTGCATGCATGCTGCATCCTTTTATATCCTTGGAGCTGGCGCAATTCATACTCCCCACATGCGCAGTGAACGCTTTGCATCTGATATACATCTGTGCGGCATCCCCTTTGTTTCCTATAGGTGTCCGTGATGCATCCACTTCATCCGCTATGCATCCGCCCCTTCCGCTATGTGTCCACTTCAAAATTCTCCCTCGGAACCCCTTCAGAGGGGTCATCTGCTTCCATCCGCTTTCATCCATGAGGCTTCCGATGAACATCTGTTTAACATCCCTGCTACATGCTACCCACGTCTGTTCTTTTCCGTTCTGTTTATGCAAATTTTCGCCATTTTTTGGAGCGGATGACAACCGATGGAGCCACCCCCAAAATTTTGCTCATCTGCTGTGTCCTTTATGCATACATTTTGCGTCCGTTGGCCAGTGGGACTGGGCCTTAACTGTCAGAGTCCTAGTTTCACTCCTATTTTAGAAGGTAAAATTTGGCATTCATTTGGTACAGACTTGGAATTAATATTATGAGAATTATAGGTTCTCAAGAGAGCAAATAAGGCAGTAATAAAAGGTAAATAACAAGGTTGCTCTGTTCTCTTATAAGCAACATTCAACCACTAGCCAATATAATGAACTTTTGATCCTGCTATTATTAGAGCAGATAACAGTTAAAATATACATTTTGCTTCAAATAAGGCATTCAATAGTTTGTTAACTCTTTAAATGTGCAAAGCTGCATTTCTGTTTTCAGGACAAGATAATATAAGTGCTATTATGTTAGTATCACAGACTAATAATTCCAATCTTGGGAAAGCAGAGAACACAGTGATTTAGATCTCACTCTTATTTTCAATTCATCAAGAACATGGGGGGTAGGTAGAATATGAAAATCAGTAAATGAATAGTCCCATTTCTCTCTTGAAAACTATGTACAATTTATGATTTTTTAAAAAAAAACTCACCTTAGATAGAATTTTTATTTTGATAGTTTCAGTTGATCTTAACCAGGAAACTTTTGAATGTTTTCATCTTTCAATATCTTATTCAATATAATTATTTTGAAATGTATTTCAGTTCTACCAACAATTCCAAATATTTCATTGAATCTTTAGTTATCTGGCAATCACACTTCATTTGAACAAAGTCACCTTCTTCAGTTAAATATCTTGTTTTATCTTGGGGTAGGAAATTGCATAATTTTGTGTCCAGAAAAATTCATTCAAAACTTCTTTTCATCAGCTGTCTCACTGCATTTTGGGTTACATGATAGTTACAACTACATTATCTGCAAGAACATTTATTTAAAGAAAAGAAGGATGAATCAAAAGCTCTTCTGCTGCTAGTCCAGTCAATAAATCCAAGTTGGACATCAGTGAGAGCATTATGGAAGAACTTCAGAACTGACTCAGCAAAGCTGGCATAATGAAAGAGCAACAAAGCTCAAGGTGACTGCATGTTCAGTAAGTAAAGTAATATTCATTATAATTGCAGTGTTTAGACTATTTTTGGAAAAAATAAAAGACCTGAAAAGGAACAAAATCTGAAAGTTCATCAGGATAAAAATGTTTATGATTATAACTTCACTTCACGAAGTAAAATTGAAGAGCAAAACCAAGAAAATAAAATAATTAAATTAAGTAAAGAATAGCCTTTTAAAACAAAGCATATAAATCACTGTAACTCTAATCCAAAACCAGACCATTAGGTCCTTTTCATTCCAGTCTCAGTTGTCCTCTCCATCTTTTTATGCACTGTTATGTGAAACTTGAAGAACATCTCACTTTCTCTTCTTTAAGAAACCAATACACTTTCCTTGCCCTTCTGTATTTTACCTCAATAAATTTTCTGCTAGTGATAATGGGGGGGAAAAGCAGTGATTTTGTAGTGTTCCAGCAAAACAGCTCTTCAACAACCAGAAACATCAGAGAAAAGTAGTCAGGCAGATAGTATCCTTTCTTCATAAATGTAATGAAAACCCCATAATAAGGGGCAAGGTAGAAATTTACATCAATGAAACAACTTGCTCATCTATAATAGAAATGTACTAGAAATTCCAATACTAATACTATTACCAACCATTAAGAATCTTCATTTGGGAAAGTATAGGACATTCTCTTTTCCATGGATAAATCATACAACAGATTTGCTGAGAAGATTGAAAAACTATTTGTGCCGAACTGTGATTAAATTAGAAATATATCTTTATGATATTTAAAATAGCATGTGTTAAATAAGATGACATTGTGACACATTTCTTGAAGGAAATATCCAAAAATATTTCTTGCAATTTGCATGAACTTCTCATTAGCTTTGTGAAATAAATGATTAAATAAGCAAGAAGAAAACTGAGTTTTAGGGCATGTGAAGTGTAAGGCAAAATATATCTTACTGGTAACAAATGTTAGGAACATGCTCTGGATTGAAATACTCTTTTCACACAAAGCCTCAAGATGAGATAAAACTTATTTGGGGTCCTTTATTCAAGAAATATCCAGCTATATGGCTCCAGTTATAAAATCCAGCATTGATAGAATAATGGTAATTTAAGCATAAAGAAAGACTGCTCCTTTATTCAGTCCCTATCTACATTCTTTTCAAGGAATAAATATGCTTTATTATTTCTACAGAGATGGCTTATACATTCAATCTTCTTACTAATTAAATGTATAATGGGTTGGCAGGACATGTGCTATGCATCTTGATTTCAGCAAAGCATTTAACAAAGTACTTCAGAACACTCTGATGAGCAGGCTAGTAAAATGTGAAGTGGTTAGCATTAACAATTAAATGGATGTATAGCTGGCTTGATAAAGATGTAGAAAGAACACCATCTCTGATTCCTTACTGCACTGGAATATAGTATCAGTCAGGAAGTTGCAGGTTTTAGTTTTGCATCCAGTATCCTAACTGTATTCAGCATAGGAAACATTTGTCTTCAAATCATGCATTTAAAAAAGAGCCAGTGACAATAGAAGAACTGGACATATTAATCATCAGCTTTGGAAGGTAGACAAGGTCAAATAAGAGACACCGTAAGGATTCTAGAAGTCCTTGTGGAATAGAATAACAGAATCTTTAAAGCCTGGTATAGTTTTTCTGTTTGATCTTAATACCAAATGCAATTAAAGTGGAGTTATTTTGAAGGTTTTTTTATTCATTTCTTTTTATTAGGTAATCTCTTAAACTCCTCCTTTCATTCATTCCTTTTTCTTTCTCAAGGTATTACATTCTTTCAGATTCCCTTCCTCATCAGAATCATTTTCACATCTCAGGAATAAAAATAAATCCCACATTCATTAAAGTCAATATATATATATTTCTTACAGAGAAGATCCAGACTGAGTTGGAAAGTTTTCTCCTACATGGAAACTGGAGATTGTGAATCAAATATGGCAGTAATCATTCTAGGAACAATTATCTATCAATATGAGGGTAGTTCTCAGAGACAGGATGTAAGTAGCTTGTCAGATACATTTTGCTTCTATTGTTTCCACCCTAAAACTTTTCAATTCAGAAAAGCCTTTCCAATGAATACAATATTCTAAGCATTCAATTGTCACTCCAGGTCTAGCAGTCCTATCTGGAAATCAGAATATTTCCAACTCCTCTTCCCCATTCATTGAAACAGAGGATGGATGGGGGAAGGGAAAAAACAGCTTCAGATTACAATTATACAGATTGTATAAATTGCAATAATACATTTATTAAATTTGTTTGTTTTTTTATTAAGTAATTTCTCCTAAACAAAGGACATGCAGTGAAATCTACTTCTGGTTGTCAGGAGGAAGGGAGTGCATTCCAGAAGATTAAGAGCCAGTTTAGATAATTTGTTTGGGAGGAAGATTATCAATTTAGCTCATCCCTAGAAATTCTAAGAACATATATTTAATGATGCAGGTAGTTGGTTTGGCAATATTTTATTTATAGGTGAAGAACAATAAAGAAAAATGCTTGGAAGTAACTTCTATATGTCTCTCTTGTTTTCTGGGGGACAAGCTATAAATCTCTTCATGAAGCTTCATTGAAGCAGACAATTGCAGATAGAAGATTGCTTGGCTAATCTAATATGTACAAAGGAACGAGTCAATAAACTTTGAGCCCAATTCCTTCAATGGGCATATGGAAAGCAAAAATGTAATAGAAAACCTCTCCAAATCCACCACAAGAATCTGGCACCCTTTTGCCTATGTGCATCTGCTGCCCATTTGTACATAATCTTGGCCAAATCTAACTTTTAGCTGAAGACAAATGTGCAGTTTGCCTGTTCTGAAGAGAGTTAGAAGCTCAGAAAAGGTGAAGTAGGACCTCTAGAGGGCAGATATCTGTCAATTGCTGAGGAAAGAATAGAGCAACTTGTTATAGGCAAATTTTGAAAAGGGATAAATCCATCCAATTATTCTGCAATTTGGAAATATAGCAATGCAAATGACTTCTTGGCTATTCTTTGGATTTCAGGTGACAACAAGATGACAAATATAAAAGTCTATAAGTGATAAGAAGACTGGAATGTAGATAAAAATTGACAGCCATGATATAAGATCATGTATTTAATTAAGTCTGCATACTAAATGTGATCCAGAAAGACCTGATTGAAAAGAACTGGTGGTCATCCTTTACAAGGAATAAACTGAGGCAAGTTGCTAAGCAAATCTAATAAAACCAAAATAGTCATGACATTTCTAAAACTGGAAGATTGGTAGTGAAATGTAGAGAAACTGTCTTCCATTGTCTGGAAAGGGAAGGGAATACTAGAATTCAGTAATAACAATTTTAGTCTGGTAATAGGGAAGACAAGACAACATATTCTTTGACTTTAACTTTCACATTTTGGCTCAAAATTCTCTGAGCATAAGATGCAAGGTGTTGAACACTTTTCCAGGTCTAGCAGTTTTATTGTCATAGCAAAAACCACTTTCCTGAGAGAGGAGAAATGCAGAAATAATTGATATGAAATATATTTAATCATAAAAAGTGAGACAAATTCATTTGTAGATCTTCCTGGAAACCATCCATCCCACCCAAGATATATCGATCCTTTTACTAAGCTGGATACATCAGCCATGATTTGGCACATTTTTCAGTTCACTGAAGAACTTCTTGGATGAGAAGTGAAACATTTTCCATGAAAAAAAAAACAAGAAAATCAAGTTGCCTTTTGGAAAAAAAGCATCTTTGGGACAACCTGAATGATTAAGAATCCCCATAAATACTGGATGGAAACAACATACCACTTTGTATGTTTAATGCATTGATTAATAAATATACTTTGGGCTGAATACTGCTACTGACTATTTAAACATACCACAAAACATATGAATAGCATACAAGAAACTATATTGTAAATAGACAATATGTTTCCCAAAATAATACTACCCTGTTTCACCAACAATACGGCCTCCCCAATAGGAAGTCCCAGCATGTTTTATAGGCATGAAATGAAATTAAGCCCCTCCCCCAAATTAAGGCCTATATTAAAACATGTAAAATGGGGGGAATGGTGGGGTGGCTTGCCGTTAGGAAGTATTTTTGTTGCATACCCAGATATGGTGCTGCCTGCATTGACCCTGATACGAAGTGCCCCACCAATGCCGAGGTCAACATCCAAGCCATCGCTGCCCTCCCACCCAAAGATGAAAGGTGGAATTAAGTCACCCCTGAAAAGACAGCCTAGCCATTTTTTCAGGGCTCAAAAAAAAAAAAAAAAAAAAAGACCCGGCCTTATTATATGAGAAACACAGTAAAAAGGCAAATATTACCTTGAATGAAAGCTCATGACATTTTAAAGTTGAAGAAAATGGTATTTAGCAGAAATATTAATGAAAGGCAACTGTAGATATGTCAAAACCAACATGCCAGAAAGAGGTTCACAGGACCATGGAAATGGTAAATTATATCTTGAAATTTATTCCCAGCCTGGTTGCCCTCATCACAGATTTGATGATTGCTTTGAAAATAGACCATATATCACAAGGATCTAAATTGCAAAAAGCATACTATAAATACAAAATATGTTTTGCAAGTTTGTGAGTTTTCTTAAAAAAAGTAAAACATTCATATGTATAGCTTACATAGAATGGATATGGAATGAAGAAGCTAAACAAATTGAAAAATGTTGAGTATTGTGTACATACATTTTTTTATTTCGAAAAAGAGGACACGAAGAAGTTGTATTTATCAAAAAAGTGCACATTTTTGGTTTGTAATTGTATGTTTCTTGCTATGTATTAAGGTGTTTCTGTTTGTTGATGTTGTTCCAGGTAAATTGTAAACAAGCTAAATTCACTATGAACATGGGAAACATCCTGCCCACATGCTTTTATCTTTCTTGGTGACTTCAATCTACCTCATATTAACTGGATCCTAAACGAATGTACAACTGAACCCATACATGCTACCTTCTACAAAGTTTTTACAAATCTGGGACTGGAACAATTAGTAACCAACAGTACTAGACTTAACAACTGCCTTGATCTCATCTTCTGCAATAGTTTGAATTTAATTTATGGAATACAATAAAGAACCCTTTTCCAACAGTGACCACAATATAACTGACTTTTGTCTCAACATACACCCCCACAAAAATAATCACAATGATGTAATCCCCAATTATAACTTCAAAAAAGGCAACTATGATCTTATAGACAAAGATCTCTCATCCCTTGATTGGCAATTTCTATTCACTGGATGCAATATTGTTGAAGTCCATTACAACATATTTTTACTTGAAGTCAAAAGAGTCATCAAACTATATGTACCAATAACAACTCCCCCCCCCCAAAAAAGAAGAAAAGATTACGCATAACAATAAGGAAACTTCAATCTAAAAAAAAAACACTCTGATGAAAAAACAAATCTGGTCACATTGCCAACTTCAAAAGCCGATAAAAAAATTTATTCCATCAGATAAAGACTATCACATTAAACAAGAGGAAAACCTTCTATGCACCAATTCCACCTGCGCTTTTTACAATTTTGTAAACAACAAACTAAAAGACTCAAGGTCCATCCCACCCCTGACAGGATCTAATGGTAAAGACTGCAACGACGACACTATTAAAGCAAACCTCTTTAACACATTCTTTGGCTCAGTATTTGTAAACAGCAAAGGATCATGCTCAGTATTTTATAGCTGAACTACAGAAAACTACAGTGGTCTAAAACGTACCAATTTTACAGAATACAATGTTGAAAAAGCACTACACTATCTAAAACCATATCTATCTATTGGACCAGATGGAATATGTGCTTACTTCTTAAAAAAGCTATCCACTGAGCACACAATAGAAACAAACTCAAGGTTAACCACACCAAACTTGATTACAGGAAATACGTCTTCAACAACAGAGTGGTCAATGTCTGGAATACTCTACCTGACTCTGTGGTTTCTTCCCCAAACCCCAAAAACTTTAACCTTAGACTATCTACTGTTGACCTCACCCCTTTCCTAAGAGGTCTGTAGGGGGCGTGCATAAGCGCACCAACATGTCTACCGTCCCTGTCCTACTGTTTCTGTTATTTTTCTTATATGTACTCATTTCATATATTCATAACTTTGTATATACCTATACCTATATCTTGTAAGTGATTGACAAATCAAATAAATAAAATAAAAATATGGATCCAGGATGATCTTAATAAATACCATAGATTCACGTCTTGGGACATGTGTCCTCATAAACAAACAATACAGCATGGTGTATGTCTGTGTGTGTCTTTGTATTAAAATAGACATAGTATCAATACTTATCCATGCTCATTCATTTGTTTTAGGGCATGAAGCATCCCATAAACAGAGAAATATCCATAATAGTTGTTTCTTGTGTCACTGATTTGAAAACAGGGCAAGGTGGCACATTTCTCTGAAGATCATTATTTTTCATTTAAATTAAATACATTTTGGAAGGGAAGAAGCACATTAAATAACACCAGGTCTACATTTGGTATAGATTAAGCGTTACATCTCTTTAAATACATGATATCTGATGAGCAGATCTTAAAAATCTGTAATACAAATATAGCTTGTTGATATCTGACCTGTACATAATGCGGTTTCTCAATTTGCACTAATATTTGTGAATTTCCAAGAATAATACAAAAAAATCAGAAACGGTTGTTAAATTGATGTTTAGAATTCTTTCATGATTTCTATAAACTTAGGAATCTCATATACTTCTTCGATTGCTAGTGCTTCGTATGATATTTGCCAAAATAGATATATTTATAAATTATATTGAACAATTTCAGTTCCCATATGTTCAATTGCAACTTGCATTGAAATAGGCAATGAAATAGTATTCCTCAGAAACTCCGGCTGGGCAAAATAGGATTTTATTGGCTTTTATATTTTTCAATTTTCTATTCTTTAAAAATTGTTTCACATGATGCACAGCTATTCAAATAGCTTTTACTTCTTTCTTCTGCATCTAATCACAAAAATAATTATCTAATTATGTACTATTGCAAAGGCATTTGTGTCCTGTGTGGTCAGGTGAATGCTTAACAAGTAGATGTTGTTAAAATGAATAGGAAATGAGAAAGTTCTATAAGAATTCGAAGTACATTTGTGAGTTGTTGGTGTTTTTTAAGGCAAAATGAGAAAAGGTATCTTCAAAAGGGATGTGATCTCTTTCACCTTCTAAATTCATTCTGAGAAGATCCATATCATTATCTGTGATGTAATTTCTGCTTTAAAGTTAAAGGCTGATAAGAGATATGTCCATAGTCTGATTGTTCATCATTTTTATTTTTGCATTTTGTTTTTTCGAGGTTGGTATATTTGATTTGAGAATCAAGTTTGACAATGGAAAAAGATAGCATGAAAAATTACTGAAGTTGTGATACTGCTCCCAGAGCATACTTTCATTGGATGCTGAATTTTGGTGAGTTACTTTGATATTAAATTTAGATAATGATGCACACTGTTAGACATGTTAATGAACTATCCTATCCTTTGTTGTCCTTTGATCTTTCACTGCCCTATCTCTTACAATAATATTTCATGTTTACAACTATTGCTCAGCTCTTCTTGTGACCCTTTTTGTTTCCCTGCCTTCTGAGGCTAAGGAATTAAACCATGCAGCAATAGGCATCCTGCATCATAGAAGCAGAGCTAACTATACTACAGGCTGTCAACACAGACACTGTGAGTGGTGGTGGTGGTGGTAGAAACCAGAATCATGTCAAAGTTAGGTCAATGGGTGTTTTTAGTACTGTTAGACTTAGTATGTTAATAATATTTGTAAAGAATTTATGAACCAAATACATCTTTTAAAATGATTAAAATATAATTAAAATGTTTAGTGGAAATGTTGGATTATTAATTTAAGAATCACTTTACCAGGACCATATTTGTGTAATTAATTAATTCAGAGTAATGTACTGAGGAAATTAAGTTTAGAATAAATATATAATGATTATATTTTTGTATTTATCCAAGAACATCTAATGTACTAGGGAAATTCATTGGCAAAAAGGATTTATTAGTATGATGTAAGTAAAGAGATAAGAAATTAAAGTTAGTAATGAGTACACAAAAAAAGATATAGCATAAAACATCTTTAGACTTTTGTTTGTGGCTCTGCTTATTTTGTTGGAGTTCCAAAGTATTTCTAGTCTTTTAATAGTCTAGTTGGTAGGGTCCTTGCCATTTTTACAAAGGAAAGGACCTTCAGTTAAGAATAATAATCTTCTTCCTTTAACACAAAATAATCAAACTGCTGAATGATTTGGCAGTTTTAGTTCACATGCTGAAGTTCAAGAAATATTCAGACCCATGACTGCCTGGACAAATCATGTTAGTTTCTTCTGCAATATAGATAAACCTCTTAAGGCCAGGTGACATTGGCGGACAGATGCAAAACATATGTAAAAAGGACACAGCGGACGAGAAAATGTTCCATCCATTGTTATCCGCTCTCAAAAGTTCCCCAAATTTGCATAAACAGAGCGGACAACAACGGAAAGGAACGGACGAGGAAAGTACGTAGCGAGGATGTTAAGCGGATACTCCACAGAAGCCTAGCAGATGGAACCGGATGGAAGCAGATGACACATCCGCAGGGCTTCCGGGGGAGCACAGCAAAGTGGACACGCAGCGGAAGGAACGGATGCAGAGCGGATGGCTAGCGGATGACGCGGATGCATCACGGACTCCTAGCAGATGCCTAGCGGATGCCTAGCAGATGCCTAGCAGATGCAAAGCATTCACTGCACATGCGGGGAGGATGCATTGCATCAGCCTCGCAGATATAAAAGGATGCACCTCGCAAGCAGGTCACCATTCGGAGAAAAGTCCTGCTGCCAGACACATCTCCAGCCAACAACCATGGGGAAGAAGAGGAAGCCTGTGCCATCTTCTGCCAGCCCTGGCAAGAAGGACAGGGCCACCATCCCACCCCCTGGCGTTGACTCTGCTTCTGCTGGGGCTTCTGTTGCTGGTGCTGCTCCTCGTGCTGGTGCTTCTGCTGGTGCTTACTCTGCTGGTGCTGCTCCTGGTGCTGGTGCTTCTGCTGGTGCTTACTCTGCTGGTGCTACTTCTGGTCCTGCTGGTGCTGCTGGTGCTGCTGGTGCTGCTGGTCCTGCTGGTGCTCCTGGTCCTGCTAGTGCTGCTGTTGCTGCTGGTGCTGTTGCTGCTGCTGGTGGTGGTGGTGTGGTGGACCAGCCCCTAGAATCTCAAAGCCCTACTGATGAAAGCCCAGAAGGCCCTGCTAGAGGGAGGAAGAGGCAATCGCACGATAGGGAGAGGAGACAGTACTCCATTGAAGAGGAACATGAGGATGAGGTGCTCGAATGACTGAGGGAGAACGAGTACCTCTGGCAGAAGGGACACAGGCTCTTTTGAGACACCAAGCAGAAGCAGGATGCTTGGAGAGAGAAGGCGGAGAGCCTGGGCTACACTTCGGAGGTCTTCCTCGGGTGGTGGAAGCACATGCACACCTGGTACAGGAAGCTGCACCTGAAGAAGTCTGCCCAGGCCACGGTCAAGCTCACCGACCGGGAGACCTACGTGATGGCCAAGTGAAGCTTCTTGGAGGATGAGATCCACCACCGAGGAGCAGCCCCTCTGTCTACCCTCACTCTCAGGCAGCCCACAGAGAGCCAGTCCTCTTCTGGACAAGAGTCAGCTCCTGTGTCTAGGCAGGTATCTGTGGATCGTCCCACGATGGAGACCCCCCTGACAGTTGCACTCCCCATGGCGGAGCACGTGGAGGACTCCCTGATGCAGTGGGAGCAAGAGGAGACCACTGCCACCAGAGACCAACCCACACCCACACCCAGCTCCACTTCCACAGAAAGCAGGCAGAAAGTCAGAACGGAGGGACAGAGCCACACTGTCCTGCTGGAGATCAGGGACACCATCAAAAGCAGCGTAGATTTCCTCTCTCAACTGGTACACTCCGACATACCACCCTCTAACAGAAAGCCCTTCCTCACCTATGTCAACCAGACCCTCATGGACATGTTCGAATCCCAGTACTAGGTGATCAAGGAGAGGATCACAGGTCTTCTGCACAACCCTCCAGGCCCAGCTGAACCTGTTCTGACCCAGTCCAGGTCTGCTCCTCCACCCCAGATGATGTCACAGCCCTTCCAAGGCTTTCAACAGCCCCTCACCTACCAAGGCTATGGCTACCAGGAGTTCCAGCAACACAGGCAGCCCTTCCCAGTCCAGGCACAGGTTCATCGCACACTACAGATGCCAATGATGCCACCGATGCCACTGATGCCACAGGTGCCACCCACACCTCACCTTGCTCAGCTGCAGACCAGACAGCCCCACTACACTCCTCCTTCCTCCACCCCACAGCCAAGCCCAGCCTCAGAACATCTGTCATCAGTCTTGAGACTGACACCCCATGTCATGGAGGAAGGGGCTCTCAACATCACAGGACTGAGCCAGCTTTCTGAGACCTTCCTCCACACACCATCCCCTGTTGTCCTCTCGGGGCCAGGCACCTCAATGGCACCTCAGACCAGCATTCCAGCCACTGCCACCTCCACAGCACCTGGACCCTTCACCCCGAGAATATGGGTACACCTCAGAGTGACTGAGAAGAGTGCCAGAGACTGGGTTGCTACCTGTTGACTTTATCTTTGCTTGGGACACTTTATTTGGGTCATTTTGCTTTTACAGTTTGTTATTAATAAAGGTTATCTTTGCTTCACACACTTGGTTCAGTTCTTTTAGTAAATAAAGTCTTGGTGGAAACTTTTAGAAATGGTTTAAGCCTTTGCATGCTTGTGGAATGGGTAAGGATCGCAGTGGGATGAGCAGGGATTCCTGTGGGATGGGTAATAACTGTGGAATGGGTTAGGATAGCAGTGGGATGGGTAATAGCTGTGGAATAGATACGCCTCCAGTGCAAGCATAGTGGGACTGTATGGTCCACCCTACTAGGTGCCACACCTATGGCCCTTTATTATCAATAACAATTGAATCATTCATCAACACATTTCAACATAAACACAACTCTTTATTAAATGCCCTGTTCATTGTAGGGCCAGTCAACATGCATGGCATAATCTCATCACTGTGATGAGACAGGCTGAAGGAAGCATCCATTAAATATCTACCATCCTGTCCTGCCACTCCCCTGCTCCAGCTGGGGAGTTGCACCAGAGTTTCAGGAGGTTGCGCTGCTTCTTCCCTTCACGTGAAGCTCTGTTGGTGCCTTGTACATCCACAGTGTCTATCAGGTTACGTCCTTGCCTTCATTCACCAGGCTCCATGTCCCCATTGCCTTGTTGGTGGTCCACAAGCCTGTTCTGCAACACTTGGTAGTGGGTGCACATGAGATTGTGCAGGATGAAGCAAGCTTCCATGATCCTCCTCACGGTCTCTGGGTGATGCTGCATGGTGGGGAGAAATACCTGGAACCTGTTGGCCGGGATGCCAAAGGCGTTCTCCACCACCCATCTTGCCCTGGACAGCCTGTAGTTGAAGATCCTCTATTCATGGGTGAGGCATTTGGAAGTGTAGGGCTTCATGAGGTAGATTGTGAGGGAGAAGGCGTCATCCTCCACGATGAAGTAGGGCACATCTTGTGTGTCGTTGGGCAGGGGGTCTGTATCTGGGAAGCCCATGATGAGGTTGTGTTCCAGCCCCTCCTTGAGGTGACTGGCATTGTATACCTGGGCATCTGAAGATGACCCGTTGCCTGAAGCATCGATGTACATGAACTTGTAGTCAGCATTGACCATGGTGAAGAGGATGATGCTGAAGAAGCCCTTGTAGTTGAAATAAGTGGACCCTGACTTGGTTGGAGCTTTGCAGGCCACGTGCTTCCCATCTATGGCTCCAACGTTGTGGGGGAAGTTCCACTTCTGATACCACTGCTCTGCAACTTTCTTCCATCCTTCTTCAGTGGAGGGGCACTGGAGGAGCTCCTCCAGGTATTCTTCAATGATGGCCTGCACCACTTCTCTGACCACAATGCTGATGGTGTTGTGTGGCACCCTCCAGGCATACTGCATGTTCCTGTTCATGGTCCCTGAGGCCAGGTGGCACAGAGTCAATGCCACCTTCAGTCCAGGCTCCAGGCTGGGATTGAAGTTGGTGTTTGCCTTGGTCAACCGGGGTCTCAGCTGCTCCACAACTTCGTCAAACATGGCTGGCGGCATCCACATGAAGTTCTGGAATGCATGAGGGTCTTCGTTCCTCAGCTCCACCATCAGCTTGTTATATAGTCCATACTCGGCTCTTCTCGTGATCCATCTTCAGACCCAGACACTTCTTGGATGCCTCCTTTTCTTCCCATAGAACAGGTGAAAGAGCCAGTAGAGGGCTTTGCACTGTTGTAGAATGATGGTGGCTACCAAAAGGAGTGTGCGACGATCCATGGTGGAGATGACTGGATGCTGTGTAAGAGCAAGAGCAAGATCAAGGCTGAAGAGGTCTGCACAGCAGGGCTGCTGGACGGAACATGAGATCCAGGTGATTTCTCCCCCTTTTTGTAGGAAATATCGTTTTTCTGCTTAGGTGTCCTTCTGCATCCTCTATACATCCTGCAGACATCCTAAATATCCGAGATATGTCCCCTATACGAATGTGTTTTCCGTTTTAATGCTTTATATTCAAGCTGCATCCACTTTCATCCTTTCTACGTCTGTGCTACTAACGCTGCGTGTCCGTTCCGCGTCCGTTTCGCTTCCTCCCTGTGTCCGTTTTCCACTGGAGCGGATGTGAGTTGCGCGGATGTGCAGTGGATGCCTAGCAGATATAGCGGACGTGTAACTGATGACAATAGATGTATAATGGAACTTCCCCTTATGCGTAGCAGATGTATAACAGATGCATTGGATACTTTATCCGCTCAAAAAGTTTTGTGCAGCTCAAAACTTTTTGAACGGATAACATCTCAGTCGACGGAGGTTGGACAGATGGAGTGTATGAAAAACGTATGCAGTGAGTACAGAACGGATGCATCGCGTTAGCCATTGGATGGCAAGTGTTTCTCTCCATTTTACATCCTCTTTCCATCCGTTGGTACAGTGTGACATGGGCTTTAGTCAAACTGGCAATGTACAGAAACTGTATTAAGAACTTTAAGGAGTCACTGTTTTTGGTTGAAAGAATCACAATACAATTCCTCAAGAACAAGTGCCAGTAGGAGACTATGCTTTGTATGTTCCACAGAGGACTATAAAGAAGATGAGTGGGCAACTGAAACTATAAAGGAGTCAAATTCTTATTTCTCAAGAGTGGAATAGAGTCTATGGGAATGAGTACTATAATAAATTTAATATAATAACTTAGATTCTGTGATGATACTATTAACACATTAAAAAACAACTTCTGCCTATCCCAGGTTTATGAGAAAAACTCAATATATAGATAAAAATTCCAATTCCAGATTAAATATTTGGTTGATAAACAACAACAATAATAATCACTCTAATAATAATTTGGCACTACCTTAACATGGTCATGAAGCTTGTGTGCTCTGAAGAAAACTAGAGCTATGCAAGCGGTTCAGCCAGCTGACAGGAATTAGATAGATAGTGTCTCTCCCATAATCAATATGGTGACAAGTAGTATATAAAAATCCATTCTGGATCGGTAATTATATAGACCAACAAGGACAATTCTAGATACTGGAATTCCTGATTACAATAGGGCAACAGGACTCAGAACTGTTGAACAGGCAACTAGGGTCAGCAGGACTACTGGAAGAAAAGTTATTTAGATTTCAAAAATATACATATATTGAAAACAAGATAATAATTATATATTACTACCATAAAATAGACAGAGTAATAGAAAATGAAGAAACTAAAGGGCATGGGGAGTTTAGAATGTATAAACACCTGCCACATAATACTCCAGAGTTAACATTTGTTGATAAGAAGTCTGGATAATGGACATTTGCACAGTATCTGGTGATAGTAGAAGAGAAGAGAAAAAAACTGGAGAAAGTCACAAAACACAAAGACTTGAAATAGAAATAGAGCAACTGTGGCAAAGAAAACAAAGGCACATTGGGTGCAATCCCAAAACATCTGAAGCACCACTTGAATACTATTGGCATCAATAAAGTACCACCAGGCAGTTGCAAATGGAAGTTATACTTGGAACACCATTCATCCTGTAACAATGTAAGCTATAACACCATCAAACAATAACATCTCCCTATATCGGGTCCTTGGAAAGGATTCAATAGGTAGATAAAAATGCCAAATCCAGTCTAAACATCTGGCTGACTGTATGATGAACCATAATAGTATAATACATTTAATACAAACATCTTCCTATTTCAGATCCCTGGAAAAGACTCAGTAGATGAATAAAAGTGTTAAATCCAGGCTAAACATTTGGCTGGCTTGTGAATAACCATAATCATGAATTTCAAAAAACCTTGCTAAATGCCTTCTTGAATTGTCAACCTATCACTTTCAAGATCCAGAATGTTCCACTCTATTCTTATCATAATATTACTGTTGAACTTTCCGTCTATGCATTAAGAGTTTTGGTTTCATTTGGAGGAAAGGATGATTTAGCCATAAAAAAAATTATGAGACTACCTTGGACTTATTCTAACACATAACTTATGTCTCTGTTCTCCAATTTCAAGTGCAACAGCATTCATTTATCTAGCTGCCAGTTCAGTGGCTGTCAGAGGTGAGCAATTGTTTCTGTACTTGTTAGCCATTTAAAGTCTTCAATTATTGGTTCTTTCTTAAAAGACATTAAAATGCATCCTCCCTCAACAGCAGGTATGTGCTGGAGGCATCTTTGTAAGTGTGACTCTGTGTGCTCAAGATGCTAAATAACTTTTAGAGCTACTCACAATAACACTTCCTCTGTGTTAGAAATATGTTGTAAAATGCTCTAATTACTCTTTATAATACTGATGACATCTCTGCACCACATAAAAGAGGTAAAAGACAGTTCTGGTAGCTTCTATTTTTACCTTTAATTAGATCTTAACAGCCTCTTTCCCGAGATTGTAGAGTCCATCCATTAATTTCTCAGTAAAGCCACATATATGGCCCTACTAGTAGGTAAAAAAAATACATTGGCAAGCTATTTAAAAACAACAGTAATTTTGAGAATGGCTTTTTAATACATGCTGTTTCATGGGTTATTTCATCTTCTAATGAGGTAGAAAGAAATATTAAATTCAATATTTTAAGTGACAGATAAATGAGTAAGTAAAGAGACAAAGGAAGGATTTCTATGTTATTTTCTTTAAAATTATACCAAGAACTACATGGGTTATGATGTGACTGTATGATATTTGGATATTATGTTACTGTAATAAGCATGCACAGCAGGATGTGATACCTATCCACGAAATTAACTTCTGAAATAAATCGAGGAACACAATGAAAAAACAGGGTTAGGATTCCCAAGGGAAGAATAAATAACTATGAATTTGAAAAGTCTTTGGACAACATTGAGCTTCATACTTAATATCAAAAATGCCATATCTATATAACAAGAGGTATTGTAAATATTAACAAGCCAGGCACTATTCTCAGCATAACAACACATTCCTTACCTAGATTACTGTATGGATAATGAGAAGGAGAACTATGCACATTACTTTAAGGTTCCAGAATAAAAAATAGAACAAAGGAATGCAAGCTCTTTGGAGAATTTCAATAGGCATACCTGCTTTTCTGTTTTCCTTCCATTACCATTTTATCTTCAAAACATGAAGACTGCAATTGGGAATAAATTTTCTGACACTTCAATAGTGATGAACAACTTCTGAGTTTTCTTGGAGGCACAACTCCTACTCTGTAAGTAGGTAGCCAGGAAGGCCTTTGCATAGCATCATCTGATGAACCAGTTGGATCATGGATGCCTTCAAAATGCTGTGATGACCTGGGGTGTGGTACAAAGGCAGATACAGTCAGATAATAAATAAGAGTCCCTTTATTATCTCCAACTTTGCCCCCAATGTTCAGGTTACCTTCTGGCTAAAGAAAAATTCTCCCAGGAACAGCCTTTGACTGCAGAAAATTCAGTCCAAAAGAGGATAAATGCAAATTGTAACTTAAAGTCCAAACGAGCCAAACTAAAGTAATTAGTTTGGCAGGACAGGAGCAAGAATTTCAGACTTGAAAGCATTGCAAAACTCACACAGTTGGGAATATGCCAGGAACACAGATAAGCCATAACAATACAAGATAAAGTCATGTTTGCTTCCAACAGCCTGCCACGTGCAGCTTGCCTTTTTTATCAACTGTGTTCCTAGCTGCAGCTAATGAAGGGAATCAGGGCCCTTTCCTCCCCCGTAAGCCATGCAACCCACACTGCTTTCTTCTCCATTCCTCCCTGCGTGCGATGAAGAACGTGTGGGCCTATGTGTGATGAAGAGAGGTGGGCCTGGGTCTTCCTCTGAATTCCCACTCCCTTGTTCTACCTCTTCCCTGCTCTGCCCAGCTGAACTTTGCCCTTCCCCACTGTCACTCTCTGTCACCTGTTCAGCTTCTTCTTCAGATTCAGACTCCAACAGGGGCATGAAGCATGCATTCATGCCTGGTCAACTCATGGCTTGATAATCCAATTCATTCTCACCCAGAAACTACAATTGGTCCAGAATACATCAACGATGGGCATGATTATATGAAACATAATAGGCAGAGAAAAATACCAATATTAACAGATGGCTGGCTGTATGATGAACCATAATAATAATGTTTGGAACACCACTTGAACATCATCAGCATTGACAAATTTACCATCAGTCAATTGCAAAAGGCAGTTTTACGTGGAACAGCTTTCATCCTGTAACATGGTCAAACATTCACATATGCCTATCCCAGGTCCTTGGGAAGGATTCAATAGGAGGACAAAAATGCCAAATCCAATGTCTTAAAATATAAGTGAAATGGAGGGGAAGTAAATACGCAAATTTATAAGTGTTCCCATAGAAGCATTATATCCATTGGAAAAGGAAAGTATAAAATGTTTAAGATTTAAATGAATATTACAACAATAGAAAAGAGGAATATAGAAGAGGGAAATGAAGATGAAGAGACAAGGGGGTAAAAAGGGTAGAGTGGAGAAGCAAGGGAGGAAGGAAGAGAAGAGAAGCTATAAAGGTTTTAAATAAGCTGTAAAGAAACAGGATTTATTATGAAATATGAGAGAATTGATTTAAGAAGGAATGGGAACATTTTAATCACACAATGTCTTAAATGGGGGGAAAGTAACTGCAAAATTTATAAGTGTTCCCATAGAAGCATGATGAAAAGGAATGTATAAAATGTTTAAGATTTAAATGAATATTAATTTTAACGATATAATTCAATTGGTATGGATTGTTGTTTTAATTATATTATATATTTACATTTTTTTCTTTTTTTTAAATATAGTGCATAGCTTCAGAATGTACTAAACAGAATCCAAATAAAAGTTATGTATTATTTTAAGTGTTAAATTTAGGGGAAAGATATAAAGGCGCAATACTCCAATCAGTTATTACAGGAGAAATTTTGTGTTAATGAGAAAAGATAATAGACATCTGAAACAGGACAGACAAAGGATATAACTATAATGATTTAAATTGAGATGAAATAAATAAAATAGAATTAAGAGAGTGAAAAGAGTGAAGAAGCCATATAGAAAATGTAGAATGGTAATAAGATATGGAATAGTATATAAAAGTGAACATGAATTTGAATTTATGTCTGTACGAAGAGATGTAACCCGGGATCAAGCTGCTTTAAAAAAAGATGTTTTATATTTTTATGTTATGTGTTTTGTTTGTATATGCTTGTTTTTTAAAAATCAATAAAATTTTGGGGAAAAAAAATGCCAAATCCAGTCTGAACTTCTGGCAAAATGTGTGATGAACCATTAATGTAACCACAGTTCATACAACAGGATCATTATTTATTAAAACAAATGAAGTAGTATTACAGCAAGGGATGATAGAAAGAACAACTGCCAATAAATAATAGATTCAAATAAAACAGGCAATTTTCAAGATGATATATATCTCACATGAGACTATTTTAAAAGTATATTCTTTGAAGCTTAATTCAGTGCTTGATTTGTTGTTCATTAACTATTTTCCAATGAAAATTACTTGTGAGCTGAGCCTTGAATCATATGTTTTGTATTAGTCTGGGCAGTAAATCTAGTCTACAAAAGTGCATTTCTCCCATTTTTCTTTTTGTGGAGAGACCTTTATGGATTTTTTTTTTTTTTTTACATACACATACTATTTATATTTATATTCCTGTTCATTTACCTATATGACTTATTTTTTTCTCTTCTGGTTTTTTTCACTTTTGAATCCCAAAAGCCAAGGGGAAAAAAGTTTGACTTTTAATAATTAGACTAAATTTAAAAATTTAGAAGTTTCTTTAATAACCTCTTCTTTGGCTGAAGTAAAAATAGAAAAGTTAGAATTAATCCTGATCCAAATTTAAACTATGAGGCATACCATATGAACAAGTATTTAGTGCTTACAAATCATGTAAATTTGAGAATATATTGGTTCCATGGCAGATAGCAAGCAATCAGTTTAAATGCCATTTTAACATCTTGTAGTAGGAAAGAGAGAATGAGAGATGCAATTTCATTGACAATCACATACTTTCTAAAAAAAAGAATAAAGCAATGATTTATGTCCTTTGTAGCATAACAGATTTAAGTGGAGAAGCTGATTGTAATTCCATTGTCATGGTTAGATCACTGTGCTTATTTTGTGATTGCTGTAAACCTCTGCAGGTGTGGACTACCATTTAAAATGATTTGACTTAGGTATCTGAAGGATTCAGATACTTTCTTCAGTGCACTTAGGAAATTTTCTTCATTGCTAGGTGATAAACCTTAAAAATATTGTTTATAATTGGATATATCATGGCAATACAAAGACATGTGGAATGGAGGAAAGTGTAGGACAAAGGAGGATATTTTTGGTTTGTCCTTATTTGTAAGGCCCAGTCCCACTGGCCGACGGACACAAAATGTATGCATAAAGGACACAGTGGATGAGCAAAATTTCAGGGGTGGCTCTATCCATTGTCATCCGCTCCAAAAAGTGGCGAAAATTTGTATAAACAGAACGGAAAAGAACGGATGTGGGTAGTATGTAGCAGGTATGTTAAACGGATGTTCAAAGGAAGCCTAGCGGATGGAAGAAGATGACACCTTCAAAGGGGTTCTGGGGGAGAATTTCGAAGTGGACGCATAGCGGATGAAGCAGATGCATCACGTATGCCTCAAGGAAAGAAAGGGGATGCTGCGCGGATGTATATCAGATGCAAACCATTCACTGCGCATCCTTTCTATTTCCGTGCTACTAACGATGTATAGATGTTCCATGTACCTTTTCTTTCCCCCTCTTTCCATTTTCAGTTTCAGCGGATGTGAGTTGCGAGGATGCCCAGAGGATGCAGAGATGATACAGCGGACGTTTAACGGATGATAAACGGACGTAGAACTTTTGTTGCTCGTATGTCGTCGATTTATATTGTACACGGCAGAAAGTTCATCTGTTCACAAAGTTTTGTGCAGCTGCATGGATGAAATCACAATGGACGGATGCTCGATGGATAGAGTGTATGAAACACGTATGCAATGAGTACACAAGAGATGCATAGCGTTTTCCAACAGATGGCAAGCTTTTTTTAACGTTTTACATCCTCTGTATCTGTAAGTGCAGTGGGACCAGGCCTTCCAACCATTTGTCTTTGTGCAGTCCCTGAAATGCTTTCAGTTAGCATTTTAACTATTGGTCTCCTTACTAGCTGTTCTTTGTCTTGAGAAATGAAGGCAGAACTCAACTGCAAGAGGTGGTATTCAGCAGGTTCTGACCAGTTCTGGAGAACTGGTGGTGGAAATTTTAAATAATTTAGAGAACCAGCAAATACCACCTCTGACTGGCCCCACCCCCATCTATTCTCTTCCTCCTGAGAACCAGTTGATTTCCTGGGTCTTCTTCTGTTGCCCTGCACAGGAGAACGGAGCTGGAAAGCAGGTCAGTGGGGTTGGGAGGGAATGGGATTTTACAGTGAACTTCCCCCAGGAGTGGAGAGGGAATGGAGATTTTCCAGTATCTTTCCCCTGCCACCCACCAAGCCATGCCCACCAGCCACGCCCACCAAGCCATGCCCACAGAACTGGTAGTACTGTAATAATCCCACCACTGCTGTTGACCTTAACTCAAAAGTTCCAAAGGAGTTTGGAAAGCTCTGTCATAGACCTATGTTGTAAGTTATTTTTAGCTTTCACTTTGTTAACTGTGAGGATTCTCAATGTATATGTGGAAAGGGGGGGCATGGAGATTTGGTTCAGAGCTTAAATGAAAATATATATTAGGTACTGTACACAATAAGTAAAAACTTAACAAAAGACAAAAATTGCCCTTTAAGGGCCAATCATTGCCAAAGCTCAGGTATCACCTTTTGAAAATGAACAGGCATGGTTTTTGAATTTGTTCACTTAAGGATTTGGAGAAAGCATGAAAAGGTAATACCTAAACAATTCTGCTCAAAATATACTTTGAAATTCTTTCCAGCACCTGATACTACTTAAAACTGAGTCAAGTTCCAGTAATGTATAAAAAGAACACTGAAAGAAATAATCATATTAACAGAGGGATCATTTGTACTCCTTATTTCAAAACTTTAACAAAGGAAGACCTATATGAATATGTTGATGTGTTCTAATTAAAAACAGAAAAGGAAAGTAGATTCTGTGAATATTTAAAGATCAAGTAGCTTGGTAATGAGAAAGAAATTTCTGTGTGGCTGATATGTTTACAATGAAATGAGAAAAAAACAAAATCCAAATAACAAATTTGATCCATTAAAATTACAGAAAGTATAGAGAGTAACTCTGGAAATTTTGCTTACAATGATATTTAATGCTTTATTTACAAAATACAAAGGCACTTTTTTTTACTTTTTGTATATATCTTACTTTTGTGCTGTGGCAGTACCTCAGGTGTCCATGGCTGTTTCATTTTAAAGAAATGATTATGCCGTGTGAACTGAAAAACTATTTTCTAAATCTCTACTACTCTACTAAAATACAAGGCTTTTAAACATAAAGATAATTGGGTGTGATTTAATACATGGAATGATATACTGAACAATACCACACAGAAAAAGGCTTGTATATTGTAAAGTAATGAAACTATTGTGTTTTCTTTTCAACAGCTTGCTAGTTGTTTAAATTATGTTTTCTCCAGAAGCATCAGAATATCTGATCAGAAAAGAAAATGTAAGCAGATAAAAGAAATGTCCCAGTTTATACTGAAATATTTACTTACCTTTTTAGAAAAGTCATGGACACAGAGGAATGCTTGACTCTAGCATAGTGACTTCTGTAGTTGAGATATTGGTAAATTTAATGAGTCTGTGGTTTTATTTCATTGCCTCTATACCTTGTAATTCTTGAGCATCTGTCTTGATTTGAGTAGTAGAAAAAAAATTAGAAATATCCTAAAAGAAAAATGTTAAGCCTCTCAAAATTATTTCTGGATGTGGAGAAAACAGTAAAACAAACAAATAACTGGTTTCATAGCATGACAGATGACTGAAAATTATTTACAAGGAAACTTGATCACTTTTTGAAGATGTTGCATATTTTCCAAGTGTCATAGGTAGCAAAGCATCTTACTTAGTGAAAAACACTATTTATCTGCTTGACTGCTAGAAAACTCATCACAATTCAGCTTTACAGGCCTAGTAAAGTACTGCAGTAATAGTTTGTATCAAACTCCTGATTGCAAAATGTTTTAGGTTTCTTAAATACAAATGAAAAGTGGGAGAATCCAGTACAGAATATGAATTTGAACTTAAGCAGCTCTCTGAACATTTGGCATAGGGTTAAATGATCCACTGAGAAGCCAGCTGGTCAGTGAAACTTAGAAATAAAGTAATTAAAAAGGGATGTTAATAGAGGCAAATTTTCATTTAAGACAGCATTTGAAATAGCTGTCTCCATGGAAACTAAAATAAGACATACTATAGAGCTGCAATCAGAAGCAAAAGTAAATGTGGTTAAGCCTACAGTAGAGTACAAAGAATAACAGATCAAAATGAACTGTGCTATCTCTGTGGCAGAAGTTCACACACCACATCATAATATAGATTTAAAAGAAAAAACAACAGAAACTGTGAAGGTAAGGACATATTCATAGAGCTATATTTGCAAAATATAAAAAAGGAGAGCTCTGATTGAATTGTTTGATGATCCCTTGTTTTCTTGCCAGTTCATTATATTCTCAGGAGTCTAACACTAGACTTCAGATATGTCAATACTCTTCCTATCTTACTTCTTTAAAATCCAACATCCACTTTCTCAGAATGTCACATGAAATATTGTGATTTGAACAATTCTGATCTTTGAAGGTATAGACACATAATAATTTACAATTTTCAAGTCCTTCTGGCTGTTCTAACAAGTACTAATCAGTGGTGTATTTCTTGGTTGCTTTTTTCCTCTACTGCTAATACTTGATCTGATAGGTAGGTAAGTTGGTAGACAGACAGACAGAGATACATTAGATAGGGTATTGAAATCCATTACTGCATGCTCAAATCATGCACTTTATCATGAAATGGATTACTGTGAGTTTCATATGGACAATTAAAACCAAAAATAGCAAAAACTTAAGTGAATTTTAAGGAAAGTGATTTGAAGCTGGTGGACATTATATGTATTTCAAAAATCAAAATTATTTCATGAATCTTGAATCACTGAAAAACTGTCCTCCTCCACAATATTTCTTCTTTTTAGATTTACAATTAGTGTTTCAAAAACGTTTCACTTTATTTTGGTAAAACCTGTCTAAGTCACAGTGTAAATTTACTTGTGAGTAAATGTATTACTTAGACTTTGCAAAATAAACACACTAGCAAATCAAACACTAGAGGAAAACAGCTGCTTCACAGCCCTCAGAGAACAAAATATTGTGGGATTTCTTCTCCCTTTGTCCTCTTTTCTCCTCCATAGTTCAATGCTGGGAATATATTTCCTTACAAACACAGAGAAATAAGCCACATTTACAAATGTGTATGAAAGAGATAATTAAAAAAACTAAAAAGGAAACAAAAAGATCAGAACACATTATCCCCAGCAGTTTACAGCCAAATAAGCAGGATTTATACCATACAAACAATCAAAGAGAGGGGAAAAAAACCTAATCAAGGAACTGCCAACTATCACATGTCCATCAACATTGGCAGGAGAAACTATGTATATGAACAGGGAGTATGAAATTTCTGCAATCGGAGACTACTGACTCCACATTCATTTCCTTAGCTTAAAAGTATTCGCTTATTACTTTCCTTATTTTCTAAGCCACTGATATAAAAGGATAATGTGACATTTCTTGACATGCTTCTTCAGCTTGAGGAATACTGTAGAAAAAAATTGTTCATCCAGGACAGTACTTTTTAACCTAGATTTAATATTAGCAGCCTTAGTGTTCACAAATGAATGACTATATAAAAATGACTATATAAAAAAAAAATCACCAAATTTGACTAGTTTACATAATTACTGAATGTAAACTAGTTAAATTGTTGAAGAATAAAGTATTAGATGTGCTTTGGCTTCTTTTTCAAAAGTATTTGTATTACAGAAAAGCCAAATCTCAAAACTAAAGCAGTATTTGGATCAACCAGTAGTATAATTTGTTTTTTGTTTTTTACTTGTTTTTTACAAATGATATTTTTAAATAGAGCTCTGTCTTGCTTTTGAATTCCTAAATACTTCTTAAAAGGTTCATGTTTATCCACTACCCATAATTCCAATAGATACATACGATAAAAATATAGATGTCTATAATAGCTATTTAATAACAATGACAGATTAATGTAAACATATTTGCTGTTGTAATCCATATTACAATGAATTTGAAAAAAAAGTAATTTTGCAGATTCAAATCTCTTCTTTTTTTTCCCAACAGAGTACTGAAACCAACATGCATATGTACATACACACACACACACACAAACTTAAAAAGCTTACAGCTACAGAGCTCTTTTAAAAGTCTAATTATAATTAGTTATAAGCAATTGATTCATGAAATAATTAGGATATTATAGAAGCCACTTAAACATGGCAATGAAATACTAAACAAATACAATAATTGAAAAACATTTTATTTTAAACAAGTCCACATTGTTTTGTTTATTTCATTTAATCCCCAAATTTATATTTATTATAACATATTACATTCATATCACTGTTATTTTGGTCAACTTGCCTTAACCAAATCTGAAAGAGGAATTATAAGTCATTTTTTTTTACCTCAAGAGACATTCATATAACAAACCAGAGTTTGAAATTTTGAAAATCCACTCAATGTTATTATATTACCAGAAAACAGAAAAATAATGTGCTAATATATTTTATGCTGAGGTAAATACTTTTATCATGAAAAAATATTTTGTAGGATATTTAAGTTAGAAAAGGAGGGAGAGAAACCCTAGCAAAAGGGAACTGAAATTTGCACCAGTTCTGTATTACTGTTTTCATATCTGTTTCCTATTGTTATACTATCTAGTCCAGTTCACCTCAAATTCATGTTATAGTAATGTAAGATTCAGAATACAAGATTGCTTCAAAATTGTAGATAACCTTGCAATAGTTTGCATGATCTTTTACCTTTTGTGATGTTTCAATCACTTTTGATCATTATAGGGGTCATTGACTCAAGTTTCCATTATACTCTGATCATAACAAGCAAAATGATTACCATGTTGATGGTTATCCTGATAAAGAAAAAAACATGATCAGTTGAAGTCCTTTCAGTTCAGGGTCTGATACAATGTGGAGCACATTGTTTTGAAGTTACTTAAACCAGCTGGAGCTAAATCCGAGGATATTTCATAAAACATATGAGTATACAACAGCAAGTTACCTGGTGGACTTGTTCAGATAATTGTGTGAACTACTGCTTCACAAAAGCCATCAGTTGATTATAAACTAGACTAAAACGACTGCTGTCACCGAGAGCAATTAGAATGAAATTGTGACTTTCAAATGTGTGGTCAAAACAAAACTCAAAGATACACTATATAATGAAACAACAGTGCATATGATATGTTTTTAAAAACTTCAGTACAAAGTTTTGGTTGCACAAAGAGAAAAATACTGATTTACTGGATTGTTCATTATTTATTAAAATTAATTTGACATGTTCCAACATTTTTAATATGTGCATTTATGTGAAATATTTCAAACAAATATTTCAAACAAATTAGATATTTACTCTTGTTTGAAGAACTGATGTATGATCCTTTGAAATTCTAGTAACTTAATGGGCTCTACAGGAAGCAAGAACTGATTTTCCTAGCTTTGAAATCTTAGATATGATATCTGGTTAAATTTTGACTCAGATCCATATAAGAAATGGACATTGCAGAATGATCCTAATTTGAAGATATGTATGTGGGTTTTATTGGAAGTCCTGAGACCACAACTGCATTGGTATGCGGGAATGACTGTAGGAGATGGGGAGAAGCATATGAATTTGGTCACTGTATGATGAATTTTCACTCTGTCAGCAATTAAGCTAACTAGGCTTTATATATTACATACCTTTCTTCATATTACAGCAGCATCATATTGATTATTATTTATGTACCATTAAGTCACTCTTGACTCTCACTTATTACATAAATAGATGTCCACAATGATTGGTCCATAGTCTGAGCCTTCATTCATTGCTGTTATAATTAATTTTGTTGTTAGTTATCTTTCTCTTCCTTTACTTCTTGCAACATGTAAATACTTATTAATTCTACAGGAAGGCCTTCAATTGTGTCAACCATATCAAATTGTGTCTTAGGAAAAAAGGAATCCCAGGCCATACCATTGTGCAGAAGCCTTTACACAGGAGAGGAGAAGATAACAAAACAGTCCAGCTCCAGTTCCTCAGATAAGAGTGCATATACTGTGATTATTTATTCAGTCCATATTATGAATAAATATTGAAGAACATTGAATTTGAAGAAGAAAAGCATGGTTTTAAAATTAGAATAAGAAATATCAATAACCTATGCTACACTGATGATATTACTCTGATAGCTGAAATTCAAATCATCTACAAAGTCTAATAAGGGAAGTCAAGAAGCATAGTGATAAAAATGAGATGAAGGCTAAACATAAGGAAGACCAAGTTAATGACAATAGGCAAAGTAGAGAGCTTTACAGCCTACAGTGAAGATATTGAATGATAGCTTCTGCCTTTTAAAACTGATTATTTTTAGGATTACAATGAAGGCCATGAAAAGATATTTGGATCCTGTGATAAGTCTACAACCCTACTTCTTTCCTTTTGAACTTCAAGCATTGTCTCTGAATTTTCTTTAGAGGGGCAATTGAAGGTGCAGTGATAAAGTTATGGATTCCTTTTCAGTCTTCCTTTCCAGAAAAAGCTTTTCATCTGCCTTGGATCAAATATCAGCGTTCTTTTGATAGCACATGAAATTAAGGATATTGTATAATAATTTGCTCACTTTTTAAAGTTTTCATCTGGTGTTAGTTTACAGGTTACCTTTTCCAAACTGTCATAGATGGTATGGCTTCAAACTTAAATTATTTTATTGATTCTACTTCTGTTGCTTGTCATAGAGATTTAATCAATTCTAGTCAAATCTGGAGATGTAACTTCATCTTTCATTAGTAGAGATTGTTGTGATGTATACAATAATTCAAGGAAGTATGTTAAGAATGTTTTACAATTTGGGTATAATAAAACCTAGTTTTCTTTTTCACAAATAAGATTTTTTTTCTCTTTTAAATTGAACAATTCACAATGCCTAAATAAATAGTTCAAATAAATTCATATTCCATTTTAGCATATTAATTAAATTTATTATCAGAATTGATCAGCTGGTACAGTAGATGTTATCATTGATGATTATTTCTATTACAAACCACATAACTTTTTCAAGTGGTGAGATTCCACTCTTTTATGTCTCAGATGCCAAAAAATAAAATACCAGGTAGTGCCAACTTATTTTCTGAGACAGACACTCAATATAATTTGAGTCAGTGAGCATCACTTAAATTTGTTGTGGTGCTTTGGCATACACATAGATGTCACTTTGCTGAAGGCCTAATCAGACAATTTTTATGGAAATGTGGGATATAAATATTAAATATAAAAAGTCCTCTTTGAGTTGAGTCTAAATACTGATTATTTTTCAGCTTTCCAAATTAGCCAATAATCCTTACATTCTTTGTTGGTTTGCCAGAAAACCTCTAAACAGATCTGATCTTGTTGAATTTGCAAGTTGCAACTACCTGTCAGTACAGTCTGAATATCAAACAAAAATTGTTCCTAGAAATTAGACACAACAGAATACTGGTTAATTTAAATTAAGAAACAAGTGATTTTGATCTTTTCTGATCTTGTCTCATGTAGGAAATCATTCATGTTGGACTGTACAATATTTTTTCAGATTACATTCACTCTTTTGCAAAATAGGTATTGATTTATTGTTCTTATAAACCACTCCAATCAAGCCACTTGATTTTACAAGAACAAATCAGAGTTGTAATATGGAGAAAATCTCTCTTTAAAATCTAGCCAAGCATCAAATAATCTAACTGAAGACTAAAACACTACTGAACAACATGTTATATACTGTATACTTCTCTGTCTATTATGTCAAAGGCTTATTGTACCCCATAGTGTCACTAGAATAAGCCATCTAAAATTTATTGCAAATACACTCAGAGGAAGGCAATAATGCATTCATCTCCTTGAAGCCTCAATTTGGTGGTTCACGTGATTGCCTTCTTATAAGCCTCGGTAGCTATATAAGAGTTGGTGACTCTTATACCTGCATAAACTACCCATGTATAAATAGATAGTTTCCACAGGAATTGCTCACAGGGATATTTTATCTTGTTGTTAGAGATTATGAAAACAAGCAGCAAGATCTGGTACAAAATTAGCAAATTTCCACTGGACCTGTAGATTGTTTCTTTCATTATCTAAAGTTTAAAATATTTTCTTTCATCCTCTTGATCTTTATCATCATTAGAACAGGTAAAAGACACGACCTTCCCATATTTACATTTTTTTCTAAGTCTATAAAGTGAACCTTATATGCCTTTATATTGCATTAATATTTCTTAATTCATTGTCTTTTACAGCATTTATGTTCCCTGGTTGATAAATATTTGTTCTCAAAAGAATATATGTTAAGAAAGAATGATAACATCTGTTTAATAAAGCAGCTGTATAAAATGTAACATCTGGGGGGGCAGGAGTTGGGGAGAAAGAATTTCCTGAACTGTAATATATATTTGTATGTGTCTTTTTTTCTCATTATCTCCTGAATGGATATCTAGACTACTGGGACTATTATAAAGGAAACAAACAATACAAATGGACTTATCTCTGATAAAATAATAGAAGTGCCAAGCAGTGGGTGGGATTTTTGTTTTTGTTTTTTGTCAAAGCATCATACTGAACTCACTACATTCTGTTCTCAGTTCTTCATCAATGTCAGAGAATCGCAGAGGTAACTTTAGACTTTCTGTCATTTTTGTGAGTTTTGTTGATTAAGAAAGTACTTCTTCCTGCTAGCCAATATGAAGAAGAAAATGTGTTCTTCATGCTACAGTAGGAAATGATTGCTCCATTATTTCCTGCTGGAATGTTGAGATGAGTGGAGTTTTTCAAGACAAAAATCAAATTTTTAAAACAATTTTATTTTAAGGCAGTAGCAATAGTAAGGCAGTAGCATAAAAATGGAAATTACCATTAGAATCAGCAGCAAAATTATTTATGAAAATAAGTAAATGTAATTAATGAGGTTTAGAGATTTCTGAAAATCTACACATATTATCTAGTCTGCCCTTTAGGAAGGAGTTCCTTCAAGTGACTGTTGCCATCAGTTAAGCATGATAGGTTGTGAAATACATGAAGAAACTGATGTTTGATAAGGTACTTTGCCAGAGAAAATAAGAGTTTCAAAGTGCAGTTGATTGGCTAGAGATTTATTTATTTATATATTTATTTATTTGTCAAGCAAATATTAGATAACAGATATAAATATAAACATGGTTATGAATACATGAAATGGATATGAATAAAAAAGAAACAATAGGACAGGGATGGTAGGCACATTCCTGCACTTATGCATGCCCCCTACAGACCTCTTAGGAAAGGGGTGAGGTCAATAGTAGACAGTCTAAGATTAAAGTTTTTGGGGTTTGGGGAAGAAACCACAGAGTCAGGTAGAGTATTCCAGACATTGACCACTCTGTTGCTGAAGTCGTATTTCCTGCAATCAAGTTTGGTGCGACTAACCTTGAGTTTGTATGTACTGTTTGCTCTTGTATTATTATGGTTGAAGCTGAAGTATTTATTGACAGGTAGGACATTGCAAGGTATTATTTTATATACTATACTTAGATCGGACCGAAGGCGGGATAGTTCTAACTTTTCTAGGTCTAGAATTTCAAGTCTGGTGGCATAAGGTATTCTGCAATGAGGAGTGGAGAACTCTTCCGGTGAAATATTTCTGGACTTTCTTGACTGTATTATTATTCATTATGTAATGCGGATTTGAAACTGATGAGCTGTATTCAAGTATTGGTCTAGCAAATGTTTTGTATGCTATAGTTAGTAGTGTGCGATTACTGAAGAAAAAGCTGCAAAGGATTAGGTTAACAACTCTTAATACCTTTTTGGCTATGTAGTTACAGTGGGCTCTAGCACTTAGATCATTAGAGATGAGTACTCCAAGGTCCTTGACACAGTTGGGGTCATCCACAAGGTCTTGATTATTCAAGTTGTATTTTATTTTCTGATTATTATTTTTTTGCTGATATGTAAGACAGAGCATTTCTTTATTGAGATTTCAAGTTGCTGTTTGTTTGATCATTCTGACACATAGTTGATGTCATTTTGAAGGGTAGCAGTATTGTCAGTTATAATTATATATACAGTTAGAATTAATCTAGATTTAGTGAGTTAGAGTTAAAGTCCTACTTTTCCACCTTTTAGTATATTCAACAGCACAGTATCAGCAGTAAAGTCCTCCAAATTTTTGGGTTCTATAATCTCTCAGGATTAGAATTGAACACCTAACATTAGAACCATCACTAAAAAAAAGGCATAACAAATAATGGAAATTGAGACTGCTCCAGGAGGTATTGATAAAGTTCTATGGAGGATCTGTCATCTGTATAATTAGATCTGTCATCTGTATTTTTACAACTTATGGTTTGGTTTACAATGAAACAGGATAAGTACAGACTCCAGTGGATAGTTAGGACTGCAGAAAAAAAAAACTAATTCAACCAGTCTTTCTTCGATAGAAGATCTATGTGTTGTGCAGGTCAGAAGTTACTAAGGAAATATCGACAGGTACATCACAGACCCCTGGACTGTTTCAACTCCTTCCTTCTGAAATCTGCTACAGGGTACTGCATGCCAAAACAAGTAAACACAGGACAGCCACACTTCTTAATGCCATCACACTTCTGAATGCCTAAGCCTCACAGTATTGTCTTGTGTCTAATTATATTTATCAATGTTGTATGACTGTAATATTATTATCCTTCTCAACTTTATGCTACTCCCTCTTATTGGTATCATTATTAAGTTTATTATTACTTTGTTGCTTTGCATGTACAATGACAGCTTCTTCATCAAAGCTAAGTCCCCAAGAGTCTCCAGGAGACAACACTGATGCACACAAACATAAAATTGTTTCAACATCATTTCTGCAAATTGGTGAGAATTAGGTCCAGGACACTGAAATACATGGAATTGGAAAAAAGGTAATTATCAGTAAGAGAAAACAAAATGTTGGGGTTTGACTCTTGGTAATGTGCCTCCCAACAGATGGCATAATAATTTAAATGTCCCATTTTTATCTTGATTTTTTATCTTGATGTATTCAACAGGATTTCCATACTTTTATTCACGAATTTTGTGCAATTCATGAAGGTCCTGTGATGTCAGAGTCCAACTTTTTCTCAGACACATAATTTACATGTGGGTGACCTCCAGGATTTTGTTTTCTTCTCTTGCATCTTGACTTCACTTGAAGGATTTACTTTTTAAAAATGTGGTCCATATTCATTTTTCTTGCCTAAGACTTTACAGTCTTCAGAGATTCTTTAGTCACATGAATCAAGAAAACTAGATTGTTGTTGTTGGGTTTCAGTAGTCATTATTAAAAAAAAACTTAAAGAAAAGTTTCTTTCCTTTGATGCCCCTGCTGAACACCATTGACAACTTCCATTGCTTTCCTTGTTCAGGATTAAAGCTTGACAGTCTCATTTAATAAGCTGCTTTTAAGAACAAATATGTTATTTGTTACAAAGAAAAAGAGAAAAAAATAACATCCATTTCAAGTTTATCATTTTGGCAGGTTTATACATTCAATTGCTCTTAATTATGCAATGTTTGATTGATATGCTTTACATTGAGTTCTGTTTACAGTCTGCTTTTCTGCCCTGTAAATAATTATCATCCTGTAATTACAATTTTTAAACAAATCTCAGTGATTAGACCATTTTAATTATACTATCTTGATGAACACTAATATTTTGGTTTCCTTTGAATGGGCATAGTATAGTCTAACCATAACCCTAACCCTAAGTTCAGCTTGATGAAAGCAGAATTTAGGAGGGATAAAGTAGGCTTTGATGAAGATCAGAACTGTAAATTGTCATTGATTGTGAAGGTGCAAGATTTCAGAATTAGACAAATTTATAAATGAATACTTTTTGTTTTGAAAGTAAAGATCCAGTCGTGACCATTTGAGAAGTATAGGAAAAATAAAAGAAAGAGATGCAAATGTTGGCAAAAAAAGAAGACAAATTTGGAAAAAGAGTGACAACAATTTGAAGTGGGAAAAAAGAAGTAATGTGGGGACAGGAAAGAGTGAAATTTTTAGAATGAACTTAATATAGATGTAAGTTTAAAACAGTTTTAGGAAAAAAGTTAACAAATACAGGATAAAACTTAACTTTTCTAATTTGAATGTTACTCTTTACTATCCTTTCATAAATGTGAATATGCTAGGAAAGTAACAAATGCATGATGGCATCTCTATGGCAGCTACAAGCCATTTGTAGGCCAAGAAGCTGATCATACACTGTTTTCCCCTATAATGACTTAGCTTATGTTTCTTTCTTCCCTCCACTTTTTTCTCACAATCACTTTGCAAATGCCTAATCATAACCTTTAAAAGTGCTATCAAAGAAAACAGTCTTATAACAATGATCTTGACCTTCCTGAAACACCCACAGCAATCAGTAACTTCATTCTCTGTCTTTTAGTGGTGGACTCTGCCTAATGATCAATTTTAAAACATTTTCTAAAGAAATCACTAACCTCCTCTCCCCCACACTGCTACTTTATGAACTTTTCTTTGATCTAATGCTGTTATGGTAAAAGCTGCAGGAAAACATTCAGATGTTTCCCAATTTCATTCAAAGATCTCGAGTAAAAATGTAATTTTGTTGGACCTATTTGTCATGTCTCTGCAGGTTTAATGGGTTTACGGAAAGAAACCTATCTACTGTAAAGTCAAAGTTCAATCAGGCAACTATTATTGGGGAAAAACTACACAGTCAGAAAAAGCAAAATACAAAAATAAGCATATGTCGGATTCTGTTGAATGGAATCATTACATAAGAACACACAAAAGTCTTGTTGAAACACAGATCAGAAATCAACCTACTAAAGGCTTAAGCCCCTGTCACACAGCACCAATGGATGGAAAGAGGATGTAAAATGGAGAGAAACACTTGCCATCCATTGGTTAACGCGATGAATCCGTTCTGTACTCACTACATCCGTTTTTCATACTCTCTATCTGTCCAGCATCCGATTACTGAGATTTCATCCGCTCAAAAAGTTTTGAGCTGCACAAAACTTTTTGAGCGGAAAAAGTATCCAACGCATCTGTTCTACATCCGCTACGCATACGGGGAACATCCGTTATACATCTGTCATCATCCGTTATGCATCCGCTATATCCGCTAGGCATCCACTGTGCATCCGCGCAACTCGCATACGCTCCAGCGGAAAACGGACACAGGGAGGAAGCGAAACGGACATGGAATGGACACACAGCGTTAGTAGCAGGGATGTGGAAAGGATGAAAGCGGATGCAGCTCGCATACAAAGCATTAAAACAGAAAAAACATTTGTATAGGGGACGTATCTCGGATATTTAGGATGTCTGCAGGATGTATAGAGGATGCAAAAGGACACCTAGCAGAAAAACGATATTTCCTATAAAAGGGGGGAGAAATCACCTGGATCTCACTTTCAGTCCAGCAGCCCTGTGCTGCAGACCTCTTCAGCCTTCATCTGGCTCTTGCTCTTCCACAGCATCCAGTCATCTCCACCATGGATCGCCACACACTACTTTTGGTAGCTGCCATTGTTCTACAACAGTGTGAAGCCCTCTACAGGCTTTTTCACCTGTTCTACGGGAAGAAAAGGAGGCGTCCAAGAAGCGTCTGGGTCTGAAGATGGATCGTGAGAAGAGCCGAATACAGACTGTATAACCAGCTGATGGTGGATCTGAGGAATGAAGGCTTTTTCAGCATCAACCTCTTCACCATGGTCGATGCTGATTACAAGTTCATGTACATCGATGCTTCAGGCAACGGGTCATCTTCAGATGCCCAGGTATACAAAGCCAGTCACCTCAAGGAGGGGCTGGAATGCAACCTCATCATGGGCTTCCTAGATACAGACCCCCTGCCCAACGACACACAAGATGTGCCCTACTTCATCGTGGGGGATGATGCCTTCTCCCTCAGAACCTACCTCATGAAGCCCTACACTTTCAGATGCCTCACCTGTGAAGAGAGGATCTTTAACGACAGGCTGTCCAGGGCAAGACGAGTGGTGGAGAACGCCTTTGTCATCCTGGCCAACAGGTTCCAGGTACTTCTCACCACCATGCAGCATTGCCCAGAGACCATGAGGAACATCGTGGAAGCTTGCTGCATCCTGCACAATCTCATGCGCACCCGCTACCCAGTGTTGCAGAACAGGCTTGTGGACCACCAACAAGGCAATGGGGACATGGAGCCTGATGAATGGAGGCAAGGGCGAAACCTGGTAGATACTGTGGATGTGCAAGGCCCCAACAGAGCTTCACGTGAAGGGAAGAAGCAGCACAACCTCCTGAAACACTGCTGCAACTCCCCTGCTGGAGCAATGGAATGGCAAGAAAGGATGGTAGATGCTTAATGGATGCTTCCTTCAGCCTGTCTCATCACACTGATGAGATTGTGCCATGTATGTTGAGTGGCCCTACAATGAACAGGGCATTTAATAAAGAGTTGTATTTATGTTGAAATGTGTTGAGGAATTCTTCTTCTCTCGTGTCGCTACACTTTTCCCAGCCACTGTAGAACACTGTTGGTGTAGGTTGGTGTAGCGTGGTAGAAGGATTTGCAGGTAAACAGATACCTGACAGGGGCCGCGATGTGAACGCTCCTTCTATGGCCCCCTGTTGAGGAATGATTAAATTGTTATTGATAATAAAGGGCCAGAGGTGTGGCACCTAGTAGGGTGGACCATACAGTCCCACTATGCTTGCACTGGAGGCGTATCTATTCCACAGCTATTACCCATCCCACTGCTATCCTAACCCATCCCACGGCTATTACCCATCCCACAGGAATCCCTGCCCATCCCACTGCTATCCTTACCCATTCCACAAGCATGCAAAGGCTTAAACCATTTCTAAAAGTTTCCACCAAGACTTTATTTACTAAAAGAACTGAACCAAGTGTGTGAAGCAAAGATAACCTTTATTAATAACAAACTGTAAAAGCAAAATGACCCAGGTAAAGTGTCCCAAGCAAAGATAAAGTCAACAGGTAGCAACCCAGTCTCTGGCACTCTTATCAGTCACTCTGAGGCGTGCTCATAGTCTCAGGGGTGAAGGGTCCAGTTGCTGTGGAGGTGGCTGCTGCTGGAGTGCTGGTCTGAGGCACCATTGGATTGCCTGGCCCCGAGAGGACAACAGGGGATGGTGTGTGGAGGAAGCTCTCAGAGAACTGGCTCAGTTCTCCCGTGATGTTGAGAGCCCCTTCCTCCATGACATGGAGTGTCAGTCCCAAGACCAATGACAGATGTTCTGAGGCCGGGCTTGGCTGTGGGTGGAGGAAGGAGGAGTGTAGTGGGGCTGTCTGGTCTGCAGCTGAGCGAGGTGAGGTGTGGGTGGCATCTGTGGTGTGGGTGGCATCTGTGGTGTGGGTGGAATCAGTGGCATTGGTGGCATGGGTGGCATCAGTGGTGTTCGATGAACCTGTGCCTGGACTGGGAAGGGCTGCCCGTGCTGCTGGAACTCCAGGTAGCCATAGCCTTGGGAGGTGAGGGCCTGTGGAAAGCCTTGGAAGGGCTGTTACATCACCTGGGTGGAGGAGCAGACTTGGACTGGGTTGGAGCAGGTTCAGCTGGGCCTGAAGGGTTGTCCAGAAGACCGGTGATCCTCTCCTTTATCACCTGGTACTGTGATTCAGACATGTCCATGAGGGTCTGGTTGACGTAGGTGAGGAAGGGCTTGCAGTTTGAGGATGGTATGTCAGTGTGTACCAGCTGAGAGAGGAGATCTACACTGCTTTTGATGGTGTCCCTGATCTCCAGCAGGACAGTGTGGCTCTGGCCCTCTGGTCTGGCTCTCTGCCTTCTTTCTGTGGAGGTGAAGCTGGGGATGGGGGTGGGTTGGTCTCTGGTGTCAGTGCCCTCTTCTTGCTCCCACTGCATCAGGGGGTCCTCCACATGCTCCACCATGTGGAGTGCAGCTGTCGGGAGGGTCTCCATTGTGGGACGCTCCACATATACCTGCCTGGATACATGAGCTGACTCTTGGCCAGAAGAGGACTGGCTCTCTGTGGGCTGCCTGAGAGAGAGGGTAGACAGAGGGGCTGCTCCTCGGTGGCAGGTCTCATCCTCCAAGAAGCTACACTTGGCCATCACGTAGGTCTCCCAGTCGGTGAGCTTGACTGCGGCCTGGCCAGACTTCTTGAGGTGCAGCTTCCCGTACCAGGTGTGCATGTGCTTCCACCAGCTGAGGAGGACCTCCGAAGTGTAGCCCAGGCTCTCCGCCTTCTCTCTCCAAGCCGCCTGCTTCCTCTTGGTGTCTCAATAGAGCCTGTGTCCCTTCCGCCATAGGTACTCGTTCTCCCTCAGCCATTTGAGCATCTCATCCTCATGTTCTTCTTCGATGGAGTACTGCCTCCTCTCCCTATGTCACGTATGCCTCTTCTTCCCTCTGGCAGGGCCTTCTGGGCTTTCATCAGTAGGGCTTTGAGGTTCTAGGGGCTGCTCCACACACCACCACCTGCAGCAGCACCAGCAGCACTAGGAGGACCAGGAGCACCAGCAGCACCAGCAGCACCAGGAGCACCAGCAGCAGAGTAAGCACCAGCAGCACCAGCAGGACCAGAAGCACCAGCAGGACCAGCAGAACCAGCAGGACCAGGAGCAGCGCCAGCAGAGTAAGCACCAGCAGTAGCACCAGCACCAGGAGCAGCGCCAGCAGAGTAAGCACCAGCAGTAGCACCAGCACCAGAAGCAGCCCCAGCAGAAGCCCCAGCAGAAGCAGGGTCAGGGCCAGTGGGTGGGATGGTGGCCCTGTCCTTCTTGCCAGGGCTGGCAGAAGATGGCACAGGCTTCCTCTTCTTCCCCATGGTTGTTGGCTGGAGATGTGTCTGGCAGCAGGTCTTTCCTCCGAATGGTGACCTGCTTGCGAGCTACATCCTTTTATATCTGCGAGGCTGATGCAATGCATCCTCCCCGCATACGCAGTGAATGCTTTGCATCCACTAGGCATCCGCTAGGCATCTGCTAGGCATCTGCTAGGCATCCGCTAGATGTCCGTGATGCATCCGTGTCATCCGCTAGCCATCCGCTCTGCATCCGTTCCTTCCGCTGCGTGTCCACTTCGCTGTGCTTCCCCGGAAGGCCTGCAAATGTGCCATCTGCTTCCATCCGCTAGGCTTCTGTGGAGCATCCGCTTTACATCTTGGCTACGTCCTCCCCCCGTCCGTTCCTTTCTGTTGTTGTCCACTCTGTTTATGCAAATTTGGGGCACTTTTGAGAGTGGATAACAACTGATGGAAAATTTTCTCATCCGCTGTGTCCTTTTTGCATACTTTTTGCATCTGCCGGCCTATGTGACAGGCCCTTTACTAAGGAGTGAGAAGAATAAATCCAAAGATAAAAAATAAAGCATGGAATTAGTTTTCAGTAATATGATTCACCATACTTTCCATATTTTCTATTGTTGCAAATCTTTCTTGTTTCATCCATGTTCACATACATGTAGAATACTTATTTCATGTGCATTTAATGTAAAGGTAGTCCTTGACTTACAACCATTGATGCTTAGCAGTCATTCAAAATTATGAGTAACCTCCTTGAGATACCTATATCCCTGTACTGAAATTACAATGTCTGCCCTCCCATTATCTAATATGCACCTGTGGTATCATGAATATATTTTACAATGATTTTCAGCAAATCATGACTTGCAGTGAATCATTGGTTCATGTAAAATCAAAGTGTTTGCTTAATGATCACATTAGTGCTTTATGACTGGTTTTTTTGCTTAACAACCACTTCAAAAAAGGTCATAAAATTGCATTGGTCATGTGAATAACCCGATTTACAACTATCATGACTTATGATCACAATGGGCAGGCTTCCATTATGATTCTTGGATGAGAAATGAAATGTCTTCAAGGAAAAAACAAAACCCAGTTGCCTTTTGAAAAAGTACATTTGGGATAGCTGGAGAAAATTAATGCTATTGAACTGGTAAATATTTATTAATATTTGAGAAACAGTAGGGCATCCTTGACTTGAGTATATACTCACAGTTATTCTTCTAGGAGCCTTCTCCACTTTGAACAGGCCAATGACTCAGTCTAGGTAGTTTCTAAAATTACTGTGTAAGAAAAGTTGAAAAATAGATTTTGAATAGATCTCTTTTAGCAAACTAACAAATAACTATAGATGCTGAAAGTATCTAGGTTCCATTGATAATCCCAACTCAATTAATAAAAATAGAGATTAATTTTTTGTTATTATTATGAGCTGGTAATATGAAATGGATGTAAAGGAAGTCAAAAATGTAAAAATACAAAAAGAGATGGGACAGGGAAATAGAAATAATATATTCATAATCTTGAAGCTTTTATCTTCTTGTTTTCTTAAAGATTTGAAGATTAATTATGCAATTTATATATCCAGTTGCACAAAAATAAAATGAACTGAATTCAGTGGCCTTACATCGACATAATTTTTAAAAATAATAGAAATCAATGGAACAGGCCCATTAACCTTCCTTCATTTAGTATGGAAGCTCTGTGAACCAGAAAACAAAGAAACAAAATTATACCTGAAAACACTGTACTAACAGATAAAAGTAACAAGTTCAGTGTCTTTCACCATTGAGCCCTCATGCCACTGTACAATTACTTGTTTATCTCTTAATAAATCTGTATAGGATTTTGTTAGGTCTGCAACACTTATATCTTATCCTATCCTATCTTATCTTTAATGGAATTCTACCTACTAATCTCAATTTCTGGGTAGGATGATATCAGCTGAATTGCTCAGTTACTTTAGAAAACTTGTATAGTGCAAGTTACCACATTATAAAATGAAGGCCACTGATATCCTTTGAAATGGGTGGAACGATGATTTAGCTGAGCAGAGTTGTAAAATTTAAGGCTCAAAGGGGATTTGTAGAATCATAAATACCAATTTCATCCTATTTTCTAAAGAGTCTCCTGCTCAAAAACATTCCCAATTTTTTGTCATTTGGTGGGTTGTGTGATAGAACACAAAGCAGCTAGTGAATTGGCACAACTTATGCTATTCAAAATTGGCACCAGAAATCTCTGATCTTTGTTTGTCAAAGATGAAGAAAATTATATTTATTTTTGTGGTGGGGTTTTTTTCTTCCTAAGAAGGTTCTATAGGAAGAATTGTAAGATAGACTTGGGCAACCTGTTTTTAGCAATTGTGCACATGGTAGAATCCTTTTGCATGCTCTGAATTTAATGACATTTAGTATTTGAAAGGTAACATACATTAATTAGTTCTTGTCATTTGATGGATTATAAGAATTTATATCTGAATGTCACAACTGATATAATAACTGAGATTACAAAAAGCCCAAAATTGAATTTTGTGTTAGAAATATTTGATGTTTGATTTATTTTAATTTTTTTATTATTAAAAAATTTGCTGAAACTGGAAACACTATGAAATAAAAGGCTGTAGATCATTCAGACAGGTCTATTTCTGGATTTAATGTCTGTATTATAATGGTAGACAATCATTTTCTGTAAGTATTAATTATATTACAAAGTTATAAAACACATCATATTTGGTCAAGTAGTTTTGCTAATTTATTGCATAGTTTTGTATAGTCCTAAAATACCAAGTTAATTAAAATTATTCTAATTTAGTTGAGTTCATTAGACTAGGAAAAAATTAAAGGATTAAAGTTTAAAGTATAAGTTGCAAAGTTGGATAGAGCTTGAGATGTATTTATTTGTTTTTTAATTAAGTGACTATGTAGTGGTGTTTTATAATATCTTTCCAGGGGTTGATTGTTTAGAGTTGCAGTTCAGCAGTATATAAATGGCCAAAAATTTTCCAACACCATTCTATAGATATATAATATATAGAATGTTGGAGAAGGTATGTCAGAGGAACAATAAAAATAAAAAATAGAGAAAATATTTTTATTGTATGTTGAGATCACAAAAATATTAATCATACTTATAAAATGTTAATAATAGACACATCGATATTTCAAAGTTTTTGTATAAGCTTTCGAAGAAGAAATCTACTTTTCCTAATTAAAAGCAAACATAAGATATCAAGAATTTTTATGTCTTCCAATCAATTTTTTCAAATGTTTGCGCCCATCTACTGGATTGGTCACACAAGTTTTAATGGATTCCAGAAATTATTTACTACTCCATTAGTCAATTTTTATAACCACGTTTCCACAGTGTATAAAAATAAAATTAATAATCAATTCACTAAGAATATATCAGTAAGCATTAGATTCTGTGATTATAATTGAACAGATGTGATTGTGAAAATCCCACTTGAATTGTTGAATAGCCAAAATTCCAAAACCCCAATGAAATTTAAGTAGCTGTTACTGTAGCTACTGTAGCTGTAACAGTAACATACTGTTGAGCTGCTACCCAATCAATTTAATCATTTTAACATTTCTTGGAGATCGTAGAACAAATAATAAAAATATACATATGCTATTATAGCATTTTGTTAATATTATAGAATTTGGCAACAACTCAGGAAAAGTAAATCTTAACTAATCAGTTTCAGTGTTTTGAAAATAAAAACTACTCTGTTTCTCACATAATAAGGCAGGCCTTATTTTTTTTTGACTCATGAAAAAACAGCTAGGCCATCTTTTCGGGGGTGACTTAATTCCCCCCCCTTGCATCCTCGTGTGGGCGGGCAGCGACAGCTTGGATTTTTACCTCGGAGTTAGTGGGGTACTTCATATCATGAGACCTTCCTCTACCATTGCTCTCTCTTTTCCCTTGCTGCTGCAGCATTTAGAGAATTGCCACAGCATTTGGCACAGCCACGCACAGCCAGCCAGGGCTCCTCCCTGCAACTGGAGCCCGGCAGAGACACTCGGCTTCAGGCGCTCCTGTCACTGCTTTCCCTTTGCTTTCAAAGGTAAAGCCAATTATTTTAAAAATGATGCCCGACTACAACATAGCCTCCCCTGCCTGAGAGGGTGGCCCAATCCCACATGGGGAGGTGAATCTCCCGGGGCCACAGAGCAGGATCACCCCTTCTGGGAGAAGCACCCAGCCTCCATCCCTGCCTGGTGCTGGGCAGAGTGTGAAGAGCTTTGCCTGGGGTGCCCAGCGCAATTGACAGGAGGGCCCTCCTTCCCGGCAGTGGAGCTCTCACCAAGGCAGCGAGCACCTCCCCGCCGGACCCTCTGCTCATCCCGCCAGGGCCACCGGGAGAGGCCTCCCAAGGTAGTGATAGTGCCCACCCATCTATGGACAGGGAGGCAAGGCAACTTGTCCTCCTCCTCCAAGCTGAGCCCCACCGAGTCAGTGCCTCTGCCTGATGCCCATTCCCCTGCAGCGTTTGGAGCTGCCAGCACATTCGGAGATGTACGGGGACAGGCTGGGCAAGGAGTGGAAAGGACAGGTGGCTTCGGGCTCTCTCCACCAGCCAGGAAAGCAGTGCTGCCATCATCTCGCCTCCCTGTCTGTGAATGAGTAGGTGCTATCATTGCCTCGGGAGGCCTCTCCTGGTGGCCTCTTTGGGTTTGTGCTGGAGGGACTTGGAAAGGAAGCCAAGCTCAGCCCAACCTGCCTCTTTTGCTTAGCAGGCGGGTGCACACCTGCGGCTTGCTTTCCTGGCTCTGCCCAACCCATACGACTCTGACGCAGCCCTGGCGGGATGAGCAGAGGGTCTGGCGGGGAGGTGTTCACTGCCTTGGTGAGAGCTCCTCTGCCAGGAAGGAGGGCCCGCCTGTCAGCTGCGCTGGGCGCCCCAGGCAAAGCTTTTCGCACTCTGCCCAGCACCAGGCAGGGATGGCGGCTGGGCGCTTCTCCCGGAAGGGGCGATCCTGCACTGCAGCCCCAGGAGATTTGCCTCTCCACATGGGGTTGGGCCGCCCTCTCAGGCAGGGGAGGCTATGTTGTAGTCAGGCATCATTTTTAAAATAATTGGCTTTATCTTCGAAAGCAAAGGGAAAGCGGTGACAGGAGTTCCTGAAGCTGAGTGTCTCTGCCGGGCTCCAGTTGCAGGGAAGAGCCCTGGTTGGCTGTGCATGGCTGTGCCAAATGCTGCGGCATTGCTCTAAATGCTGCAGCATCAAGGGAGAAGAGAGAGCAATGGTGGAGGAAAGTCTCACGATATGAAGTGCCCCACCAATGCCAAAGTCAACGCAGGCAGCACCATACCCGGGTATGCAACAAAAGAACTTTCTAACGGCAAGCCCCCCCTGCCATTCCCCCCCATTTCACATGTTTAATCGCATGCCTTAATTTGGGGGGAAGGGCTTAATTTGATTTTATGCCCATAAAACATGCTGGGTCTTGCTATTGGGGGAGGATGTATTGTTGGAGAAACACGGTGTCTTAGCATACTGGGATTGGCAATCAGAATGAAACTTTTCTAATGAGTAGCTTCATGTTAGTAAAATAAGATATAATGGAGACATTCATCATTGATTATTCATATAAGTAAATGCATACTTGTAAGTTATAGGTGGACTACAATAATTTTGTTTTCATCTTATCACACTTTAGGTTTTTTTTAATATCCAATCATTGTCCAATTTTAAAAGATGACTATATCAAAATTATGCAAGAAAAAAAGAGGCCATATACCAAAAGGATTTTTTTATTCTTTAATTTGGCTATTGTTTGTAATTAATTATCTTCTTAATGATGTTGTTTATTTTTATTTATAGTTAAGTTATTGTATTTTTTGCACTTACTTACTTCAATGAGTATTTTTTTATATTTAATTTACAATACAATAAATTAAGAAGTAGCTATAATAAGAGGGCAGGAAAGCAAAAAGGACCAATAATTTTTATGCCCAAAGAATGCTACAGCAGAATATGATGTCTGAATTTCTGCTAATGAATAAGAACAAAGAACCTGTCAACCTACAAATGATATGCAGAGGAAACCTGAAGAGCTATGACAGTAAATATCTCCTTTCACTAAAAACAGAGAGCGTTGTCCAATCATTTCTAAAGAACTTGGTATACATGCTAAATATGTTACCTGGTGAATAAACTGAATGATTCCAATCACAATTAGCTAAAATTCACAGCCTATCAAGGTCAAAAATAATTATTAAAAAACCTGAATCCCAATTTCTAGGAAAATTATATTACAACTCATTCAAAACATTTGTATGACATATAACAATTATCTACCAACTTTTTAATCAAATGTAAAATATAAAACATGTCAGAACAGAATGCATGGCATTTGAAGGGAAAATCTGAGGAATTAGATTTTTGGATGGAGAACTTTGTATACTTATTGGGTCAACCACAATCAAACAAGGATTTATTTTCATTTGTTTGCTTGAATGTGATATCTGTGATAAATATTATTTGTCAGATATACTGTTAAATTTTTGTCAGTGGGGCAGGAATTTAATTTTGAGAATAACAATTTGTAAATAGATTCAAATTTAGAAGAAATATGTACATTTTGAAACTACCGTGTTTCTCCAAAAATAAGCACTGGTCTTATTTTCTTTTCAGTAAGAGCTCTATTTGAGCTTACATGGCAGCAATAGAGTGGAAAAGCAACATTTTTTCTGTACTTATTGCTTACCAATTTTATGTCACCTAACCTTGTTCAGGTGAACTATACCCTTTAGTATAAGAATAAACAAGTCAAAACCCCTGCAGTCATCAAGTATAAATATGCAGATTTGGGATCTAAAGTGGCTTGCATCTGGGTTGGACAATAATTTGATGGGGAGGCTGCATATTGTTATATGTCCTGGGATATAATTTTTTTCAGTCTATGGACCTGATTGATAGGATACCCATAGTTTCAATTCTGCTTCTGTCTGGCATGATTCTGTCTGGCATCCTTTTGCATGTTACAAGTAGCTAGCTAGATCTTAATATTTGGGTCCAGGAGATTATTAATGCTTCATTGAGGTAAGCATGTAACCTGCTTTGAAAGTGGTGGTGCATTTGCTTTTAAAGAATCCTTTCCTGGACACAGACATGTTTCATAACTTTCACTCTCATTGATTTTTCATTTTAGGGAAGATTATTGTCAGTGGGCTGGGGAATCAGCTCTAGAAGATCCTAGAGTAAATACATTATCATAAGCCATGGTGGCACAGTGGTTAGCATACAGTACTGCCTGCTGCCTGCAATTTGACAGTTTAAATCTCACCAGGCTCAGGGTTGACTCAGTTTTCCATCCTCCTGAGGTCAGTAAAATGAGGACTCATATTTTAGGGTGGTAATATGCTGACTCTGGAAAGTACTTAGAGAGGGCTGTAAAACACTGTGAAGCAATATATAAGTTGAAGTGCTATTGCTACATGAATTTGATTCTGACTGACCAAGTTTGATTCAGCCTTGCATTCTTTTAAGGTTAATAAAATGAGACTAAAATTGTTAGGGGCAAAATCCTGATTCTGTAAACCTCTTAAAGAATGAAGTAAAAAACTATGAAGTGATATATAAGTCTAACTGCTATTTCTATTTAGATCTTTTCCAGGCCTGAAATATCAAGTAAAAATTTAGTAGAGTCTGATCAGCCTGAGTAGCTGCTGAAAGTTCTTTGTTCATGAAGTACATGAAGTGGCAGGTTTCTTCATGAGCCCCGCTCTTTGAATATCATCCCTCAGAATTATGCATGGCATCCTTTGAGTTATTGGCACATTGGCCCAATAACTTAAAACATTTATTCTCTAACAAGTATTTATTCCCAATTTACTATGCACATTTATCTTGGGTTGTTTTTTCATTTTTAGTTATGTTGTGATGTGGGTACATTTTTCTTTTTCATTTTCTGCATACTATCACAAGTTATACAGGATTGAGGTGGGGTATAGATACGCACACACATACACATACAAAAAGACAAAACAAAATATAGTATCAAATTTATCTTTCTTGATATTTATAAAACATACAAAAGAAGGTCAAATTTAGTTATTATTTGGATTGAAGACCTCTAGGAATGTTAGAACTATAGGCCAGACAGAGAAATCAATTAGTATACACTAAAGAAAAGGCAATGACAAATCACTTCTATGTTGTCACCAAATAACCTATATTGAGAGCAAATCATTAATCATGTTCATATTAGGATTACGGATTATAACAGCAGTTTTGCTAAAGTCTTACATGCAAAAATAAATGAAACAAAATATTTACAAAAAGCTACTTTTGTTACAAGTTTTGTTATATCAGTTATTGTGACAGCAAAATTACTGACACTAAAATGTAACTAAAATTGTGTAATTTTCTCTAAGTTTCTGATTCACTAGAGGTAGTTCTTGATTTATTATCACAATTGAGCCCAAAATTAATGTTGTTAAGTGAAACATTTGTGAAGTGAATTTTGGCCCATTTTAGATCTTTCTTGCCACAGTTGTTAAGTGAATCACTACAATTGATAAGCTGGTAACACTCCAGTTGTTAAGTGAATCTGATGTTGCTTGTCAAAAGTCACAGAAGGTGATCACATGGCCTTGGGACACAGCAATGGTCATAAGTATAAACTAGTTGTCAAGCACCTTAATTTTGATCACATGACCATGGGAATGCCTTAGTAGTCGTAAGTGTGAAAAATGATCATATCACTTTTTCAGTGCCATTGAATGGTCACTAAATGAACTATTGTAAGTTGTACCTGTAATATAAATTTTCCTTTTTTTAAATTATAGTTTTAATTTTTATCATTCTTTTCCTTTTATATTAGGAATGTAGAGTGACAGTTATCTGTCTATTAATTTGTTGTCAAAAGATCTGTAATATTTGTCTTGAATCTCAGACCATCTGGTTTTTCTTATTTCTCTTCTCATGCTTTTATACATTGTCATTTTTAATACAATGCCTATGTGAGATCAGATTGTTTCATACCTGCCTGCAATTGTTTTATTAATATGAATTTATTTTCTTTCAGCTTCATTGTTTTATTCATAAATCTCCATAATCACAGGTTTCAAGATTTCTTTAAATGATCCCAGAATGGAGCAGACTTGCTTAGTAACACATATCACCAAATAGCTGCTTTAAATGTTACTATTTAGTAGGAGAATGCAGTTGATGTGACAAATTTCTTTTATAAGAAATCATCATAGACCAGTTGACCAAAATGAAGTAGCTAATTTTCATAATAATCAAAGAATGAAATGATTACTTGACCCTTTAATTTCATGTTGGAAAATTACATTTCATAATTTCTAATTTGTAACCAGCACACTTCCTGTTAATCCCTCTATCTACTTCAGTGTAAGCATTCACACCACTTAATGCTGTTAGCAAAAACACAGCTTTCATGTTGATTAAATATCAGAAAAGATTTTACTAAACTGACCAAAATGGGACAATAGGGAGACATCACCAGGAGAAAGATGAACAACATTGTTAAAAGGGCAGATAATTTTGTCATTGTTATCATAATCTATATTCCCAAAAACTACATTCCCAAAATCAATATTTTCAATATCAAAAGGCAAAGAACTTTCCACAAGAAACAATAATGTTGATAATTAGCATGGCTAGTCCTAAAAGAAACCTTTGGTTATCCCAGTTTTAAATGCCTTATGTTCATAACAGCAGCATAATAGAGCTAGCATGGTGAGGTGCCAAACCCTGACGAGAATTCCAGGCATCACAGCTCAGTTCTGTTTTCAACTGGCTTGCAATTTTTTCAAAAATTTAACAATTGGATATTAAGCCCCTGTCACACTGCACCAATGGATGGAAAGAGGATGTAAAACGGAGAAAAACACTTGCCATCCGTTGGTTAACGCGATGCTTCCGTTCTGTACTCACTGCCTCCGTTTTGCTTCCTCTCTATCCGTCCAGCATCCATCTATTGACGTTTCATCCGCTCAGAGGGTTTTGAGCTGCTCAAAACATTTGAGCGGAAAATGTATCCAATGCGTCCATTCTGCATCCGCTAGGCATATGGGGGACATCCGTTCTGCATCCGTTACGCATCCATTTATCCTCTAGGCATCCGCTGCACATCCGCGCAACTCAAATCCGCTCGGACACAGGGAGGAAGCGGAACGGATGTGGAACGGACGCGCAGCATTAGTAGCACGGACAGAGAAAGAATGAAAGCGGATGCAGCTCGCAAACAAAGCATTTAAAACGGAAAAAACGTTCGCAGAGGGGACCTATCTCGGATATTAAGGATGTCTAGAGGATGCCTAGAGGATGCAAAAGGACACATAGGGGAAAACCAATATTGCCTATAAAAAGGGGGAGCAACTCACCTGCATCTCACTTTCAGACCAGCAGCCCTGCTGTGCAGACCTCTGCAGCTTTTATCTGACTCTTCCTCTTCCACAGCATCCAGTCATGTCCACCATGGATCGTAACAAACTCCTTTTGGTAGCCACCATCCTTCTGCAAAAGTGCAAAGCCATCTACAGGCTCTGTGAACTCTACTACGGGAAGAAAAAGAGGCGGCCAAGAAACGTCTGGGTGCGAAAATGGATCGGGAGAAGAGCAGAGTACGGACTGTAAAACAAGCTGATGGTGGAGCTCAGGAACGAAGACACTCGTGCATTCCAGAACTTCATGAGGATGCCTCCAGCCATGTTTGACGAAGTTGTGCAGCGGCTGACACCCAGGTTGACCAAGCAGAGCACCAACTTCTGGCCCAGCCTGGACCCTTGGCTCAAGGTGGCACTCACTCTGCGCCACCTGGCCTCAGGGTCCACCTACAGGAGCATGCAGTTTGGCTGTATGATGCCACACAACACCATAAGCATTGTGGTCAGAGAAGTGGTGCAGGCCATCATCGAAGAACACCTGGAGGAGCTCCTCCAGTGCCCCTCCAATGAAGAAGGATGGAAGAAAGTTGCAGAGCAGTGGTATCAGAGGTGGAACTTCCCCCACACCGTTGGAGCCATAGATGGCAAGCACATGGCCTGCAAAGCGCCAGCCAAGTTGGGGTCCACTTATTTCAACTACAAGGGCAAGATGTGCCCTACTTCATCATGGGGGATGACGCCTTCTCCCTCAGAACCTACCTCATGAAGCTCTACACTTCCAGACTCCTCACCCGTGAAGAGAGGATCTTCAATTACGGGCTGTCCAGGGCAAGGCGGGTGGTGGAGAACGCCTTTGGCATCCTGGCCAACAGGTTCCAGGTACTTCTCACCACCATGCAGCATCACCCAGAGACCATAAGGAGGATCATGGAAGCTTGCTGCATCCTGCACAATCTCATGCGCACCCGCTACCCAGTGTTGCAGAACAGGCTCGTGGACCTCCAGCAAGGCAATAGGGACATGGAGCCTGGGGAATGGAGGCAAGGGCAAAACCTGATAGACACTGAGGATGTGCAAGGTCCCAACAGAGCCTCACATGAAGGGAAGAAGCAGCACAACCTCCTGAGACACTGGTGCAACTCCCCAGCTGGAGCAGTGGAGTGGCAAGACAGGATGATAGATGACTAATGGATGCTTCCTTGAGCCTGTCTCATCACACTGATAAGATTGGGCCATGTATGTTGAGTGGCCCTACAATGAACAGGGCATTTAATAAAGAGTTGTGTTTATGTTCAAATGTGTGGATCAATGCTTACATTAGCATTGATAATGAAGGGCCACAGGTGTGGCAGCTGGGAGGGTGGACCATAAAGTCCCACGATGCTTGCACTGGAGGTTTATCTATCCCACAGCTATTACCCATCCCAAAGGTATCCCTGCCCATCCCACAGCTATTACCCATCCCAAAGGTATCCCTGCTCATCCCACTGCTATCCTTACCCATCTCACAAGCATGCAAAGGCTTAAACCATTTCTAAAAGTTTCCACCAAGACTTTATTGACATAAATAAATGAAGCAAGTGTGTGAAGGAAAGATACACTTCATTAATCACAAGCTGTAAAAGAAAAATGACCCAAGTCAAGTGTCCAAATAAAGACTACAGGTAGCCATCCAGTCTCTGGCACTCCTCTTAGTCACTCGGAGGTGTGCCCAGTCTCAGGGATGAAGGGTCCATGTGCTGTGGAGGTGGCTGCTGCTGGAGTGCTGGTCTGAAGCACCACTGGGGTTCCTGGCCCCGAGAGGACAACAGGTGATGGTGTGTTGAGGAAGATCTCAGACAGCTGGCTCAGCCCCGTGATGTTGAGAGCTCCTTCCTTGATGCCATGTGGTGTCAGTCCCAGTACCGAGGACAGATGTACTGAGGCCGGGTTTGGCTGGGTGAGGACTGGCATTGGTGGCATGGGTGGCATGGGTGGCATCGCTGTCGTCGGTGGCATCATTGGCGTGGGTGGCATCGGTGGCATCGGTGGAACCGGTTGCAATGGTGTCATCCAGTGACTCTGTGCCTGGACTGGAAAGGGCTGCTGCCTGTGCTGCTGGACCTCCTGGTAGCCGTAGCCCTGGTAGGTGAGGGCCTGTGGGAAGCCTTGGAATGGGAGGGACATCACCTGGGGTGGAGGAGCAGACCTGGATTGGGTAGGAGCAGGTGCCTCTGGGTCTGGAGGGCTGTGAAGCAGCTCGGTGATCCGGTGTCAGGCGGAGCTCCATTCAAAATCCAGGAAAAAAATACTTAGACTCTTTAGTTTAGAGAAAAGATATCTTTTACTGAAAGTGAAGTGGTAGCAACCAAAGAATTCTGAATCTGAGAATTTAGGCGTACAATTCACAAATAGAAAATGCTGGAAATGTTCCCACCCCCAATAGTTCAACTGACACTTCCAATTAGAAGTTGTGGATATGATCATGTGGCATCCTCAGGTGATGCTGAGGCCTCTGTCCGTTGACCTTGGCATAGTTTGATAACAGGTTGCAGTTGTGCAGAGAAAGAAGAAAGTTAAGCGAGAAATAGAAACCTAACTCTATTTTATGCTCCCCCCTTCCATTTATACATCAGACGAATGTAACTCCTCCAGCTCACTCCCCCAGCTATTCCTACCCCCCTTTTCCACCCCCCCGTTACTCATGGCAGTCGAAAAGATGCAAAGCAATAGCAGAAGATCTTGAAGACTGACATCCGGTCCTTCACCAGCTGGTACTGTGGATCCGCCATGTCCGTGAGGGTCTGGTTGACATAGGTGAGGAAGGGCTTGTGGTTGGAGGATGAGGAGTTGGAGGATGACCAGCTGAGAGAGGAGATCTATGCTGCTATGGATGGTGTCCCTGATCTCCAGCAGGACAGTGTGGCTCTGCCCCTCCTGTCTGGCTCTCTGCCTTTCTGTGGAGGTGGAGCTGTGGGTGGATATGGGTAGGGCTGTGGTGGAAGTGCCGTCTCCTTTCTCCCACTGCACCATGGAGCCCTCCACGCTCTCCACCACGGTTAAAACACCTGTCCACGGGTTCTCCGCCATGGCACGCTCCACAGAATCCTGCCTGGAGACAGGAACTGACTCTCTGCCGGAAGAGGACTGGGTCTCAGCAGGCTGCCGGAGAGAGAGGGGCGTGAGAGGGGCTGCTGCTGCTGATCCTCGGTGGTGGATCTCACCCTCCAGGTAGGTGCACCTGGCCATGACATAGGTCTCTCTGTCCATCAGCTAACTGTGGCCTGGCCAGATTTCTTCAGGTGCAGCTTCCCGTACCAGGTGTGCATATGTTTCCACCAGCTGAGGAGCACCTCTGATGTGTAGCCCAGACTCTCCGCCTTCTCTCTCCAAGCAGCCTGCTTCCTTTTGGTGTCCCTGTACAGCTGGTGTCCCTTCCGCCACAGATAGTCATTCTCTCTCAGCCACTCCAGCACCTCATCCTCGTGGTCCTCCTCAATGGAGTATTGCCTCCTCTCCTGTTCCCACATATGCCTCTTCCTCCCTTTGCCAGGACCAGTTGGGCCCTCATCAGAGGGGCTTCCAGGTTGTAAAGGCTGCTCCTCCACACCAGCAGCAGCAGCAGCAGCAGGATCATCATCATCATCATCAGCAGCAGCAGCAGCAGCAGCATCACCAGCAGGATCATAATCATCATCATCATCAGCAGCAGCAGCAGCAGCAGCAGCACCAGCAGGATCATCATCATCATGAGCAGCAGCAGCACGAGCAGGACCAGGAGCACGAGCAGGACCAGGATCACAAGCAGGACCAGGAGCACGAGCAGGACCAGCAGGACCAGCAGGACGAGGAGCAGCTTCAGCAGAGTAAGCACCAGCAGAAGAACCACCGCCAGGAGCAGCCTCAGCAGAGTAAGCACGAGCAGAAGCACCACCGCCAGAAGCAGCATCATCAGCTCCTCCAGAAGCAGAAGCAGCAGAAGCCCCAGCTGCAGAAGAGCGAGCCCGTGCTACAGAAGCCCCAGCAGAAGCAGAGTGAGGGCCAAGGGGCGGGAGGGTGGCCCTGTCCCTCTTGCCAGGGCTGGCAGCAGATGGCTGAAGCTTCCTCTTTTTCCCTTTGTTTGTGGGGTTGCTGGCTGGCAGGGAGGCTTGCAGGAAGGCTGGCAGGCAGGCAGGCAGGCACCAAGGCTGGCAGGCACCAAGGCTGGCAGGCAGGCAGGCACCAAGGCAGGCAGCAAGGCTGGCAGGGAGGCAGGCAGTAAGGCTGGCAGGGAGGTAGGCACCAAGGCAAGCAGCAAAGCTGGCAGGGAGGCAGGCACCAAGGCTGGCAGGAATGGCAGGCAGCAAGGATGGCAGGATGGCAGGCAGCAAGGCAGGCAGGCAAGGCACTCAATGCGTCTGGCAGCAGGTCTTTCCTCTGAATGGTGACCTGCTTTGAGCTGCTTCCCTTTATATCTGCAGGGCTGATGCAATAAATCCCCCTCGCATGCGCAATTAATGCCAGACATCCACTAGGCTTCCGCTGTGCATCCGCTCGGCTTCCGCTCTGCATCCGCTTCATCCGTTGTGCATCCACTGTGCATCCGCTTCATCCGCTCAGCGTCTGCTCTGCATCTGCTGTATCCATTCTGCGTCCACTTTGCTTAGGTCTCCCGGAAGCCTAGCGGATGTCCATCCACTCTCATCCACTTCCATCCGCTAGGCTTCCGCTCTGCATCCGTTTTCCATCTGCCCTGTGTCCTCCACCCGTCCGTTCCTTTCTGTGTTATCCGCTCTGGTTATGCAAATTTTCGCCCCTTTTGAGAGCGGATAACATCGGATGGAACATTTTTCTCACCCGCTGTGTCCTTTTTACAAACGTTTTGCATCCGTTGGGCAGTGTGACAGGGCCTTTATCAGCAAGTACGAGCCAGTTCCAGCATACCATTTTCTCCCTTATTTGGGAGAATTTTCCATGTCCTCTGGCACCAAAGATGTAACAAACATTGAATGTGTCTGCAGAGATGGCAACAAAACCAAGCAACTGTTTTCCCTTTTGTCCTACAAAGTTCATGTGATCAGTAAAAAATCACTATAGCCACCATGGTAATCTCATAGCAGGTGCAAGTCTGTGGTCCAGTCCCTCTGTCATTCTTTCCTGGATACTATTTGCCAGAAGTCTCTATTATGTAGAGGCTGAGTACATCTGGATTATCATCAACATTGCCTTATCATCAATGGCACCACAGTCAGCTCATATCATGCTGTGGTTATCATCAGTCAGCTGGCCATTGCCTCTCCACCACTCTTCACTGTTTCCATCATTGTTGCCTCCCAGCTATAGAGAGTAAGGGAGGTGACTTTGACAGAAGTGCTACCTCCAAACTAAACAAACCAAATAACAAGTTTATACTGAGCTTTCAATGTAATTAAAAGAAGGCAAATAATTGGTGTAATTTTGTGTGTGTGTTTGTGTGTGTGTGCATGCGTGTGTGTGTGTGTGTATGAATCTTTTGAAAACAGTCCACCTCCTTAAATGAAGGAGAATTGTTGAAGTTGGACAGTGAATTGTCTTCACTAGATGCAAAGACATTCAGTTGTCTGGGAAATTGTATTTTAATTATTTTCCTCATGCTAAATTTATATTGTGGAGTAATCAGATCTTTAAAATGTTTGTTTGAATTATATACATTCTACCCAAAATAGATGGCTGTACAACGGAATGGATTATCTGTGCCATTCTTCTTGCTAAAAAGATTTAGTTGTGGGCATTTGAAAGATAAATTTGTGGTCAATATTCTGAAGTTATTCATAGAATATGTACTGATTTTATAATGAAATATGGTGATTATTTATTGAAACTGTTATGTAAGACTTTGTATACATGCATACTGGCACACATTATTGCCTTTTATATAAGTCACAGATATAAAATGTAACATATTGAAACAAATGTTTCAATGAACTCATAAAATTTCATTGCAATATTCAGATTGTCACTTTATTGTAAAGCTTTTATTTGTTTTCCTTTGGAAGTTAAAAGCCAACCCAGTCTTCACATTAGTTCTATTACATTATAATTCAATAAATAAAAAAGTCTTTGGTGAGATATGTGTCATTTTTTTTTCGTTCACTCTGTAACTGGGAATAGCTACTATGAATTTATAGCAATTATCATTGCATTACATGAACTCCAAAATACATCAAATATGAACTGCATTTTATACATATAAAATGTACTACATTTTAGGATACTCAAATATTTGTAACATTTTGATTTATATATTGATATAGTTCATCCATGAAAGCTGTAACGTACATCGCATTATGTCATGTTTCAGACCTAACAGTGATAGTAGAACAGAGTTGGAAAGGACCTTGGAGGTCTTCTGTTCCAACTGCCTGATTGAGCAGAAGATCCTATTCTCTCTGTGTGTCTCTCTGTACCTCTGACTGTATCTCTGACTGTCTCTCTCTGTCTCTGTCTCTCTCTTTTTCTGTCTCTCTTTGTCTTTCTGTCTGTCTCTGTCTCTCTCTGTCTCTGTCTCTCTCTGTCTCTGTCTCTCTCTCTCTAACACACACGGACACAAAAGTTTCTAGGCTGTACCTGTTTTTGAGAAATTACACCAATGACAGATAAAAGTTTATAATGGAAGGTACAAAAGTTGCAGTAAGTAGAGCAGTTGTTCTCAGCAAATAATTACTTTCTAGCAGTAAATTAGACTATCACCCTGGTGCAAACAATCATTGACATTCAAAAGGAGTCATGTGACCTCTTCTGTTCGGCTTTTCACTCAGCCCTATATATCCTAGATTGAGCGAAGCAGTTCCCTCAACCCACAAACCACATGGTTTACATGGCAGTCATTCAGAAAATAGTCTGCATTTGTAGCCATTTGCAATATCCTGCAGTCACACAACTGCACTTTATAATGTTTTTAAAAAAATTATTTACTCAATTTATATGCCACCCATCTTATTGTCCTGAGTGACTTCAGGCATCCTACATTTATTTTCAGATTTCAGCCAAAATGGTCATAGCAAACTGTAGGTTTGCTTTTGACTGTGGCATTGATTCTACAGCTATGATGTTTGCTTAAGCCCATGTCCCACTGAACCAATGGATGCAAAGAGGATGTAAAATGGACAAAAAAGCTTGCCATCCATTCGAAAACGCGATGTACTCACTGCCTCCATTTTGCTTCCTCTCTATCCGTCCAGCATCCGTTTATTGACGTTTCATCTGCTCCAAAAGTTTTGGGTTGCCCAAAACTTTTGTGCGGAAAATGTATCCAGTTCGTCCGTTCTGCATCCACTACGCATCCGTTACGCATCCGTTACGCATCCGTTATGCATCCGCTATATCCGCTAGGCATCCGCTGCGCATCCGCGCAACTCGCATCCACTCGGATGCAGGGAGGAAGCGGAACGGACGCAGAACGGATGCAGAACGGATGCAGAACAGATGCAGCACGGAAACAAAGCATTTAAAATGGAAAAAACGTTTGCAGAGGGGACCTATCTCGGATATTAAGGATGTCTACAGGATGCCTAGAGGATGCCTAGAGGATGCAAAGGGACACCTATACTGCCTATAAAAAGGGGCAGCAACTCACCTGCATCTCACTTTCAGAGCAGCAGCCGACCTGTTCAGACCTCTGCAGCCTTCCTCTGACTCTTCCTCTTCCACAGCATCCAGTCATGTCCACCATGGATCGTAACACAGTCCTTTTGGCAGCCGCCATCCTTCTGCAACAGTGCGAAGCCATCTACAGGCTCTGTGAACTCTACTACGAAAAGAAAAAGAGGCGGCCAAGAAGCGTCTGAGTCCGAAAATGGATCGGGAAAAGAGCAGAGTACGGACTGTACAACAAGCTGATGGTGGAGCTCAGGAACGAAGACACTCGTGCATTCCAGAACTTCATGAGGATGCCTCCAGCCATGTTTGACGAAGTTGTGCAGCCGCTGACACCCAGGTTGACCAAGGCAAACACCAACTTCCGGCCCAGCCTGGAACCTGGGCTAAAGGTGGCACTCACTCTGCACCACCTGGCCTCAGGGACCACCTACAAAAGCATGCAGTACGGCTGGAGGTGCCACACAACACCATCAGCATTGTGGTCAGAGAAGTGGTGCAGGCCATCATCGAAGAATACAAGTAGGAGCTCCTCCAATGCCCCTCCACTGATGAAGGATGGAAGAAAGTTGCAGAGCAGTGGTATCAGAGGTGGAACTTCCCCCACACCATTGGAGCCATAGATGGCAAGCACGTGGCCTGCAAAGCTCCACCCAACTCGGGGTCCACTTATTTCAACTACAAGGGCTTCTTCAGCATTGTCCTCTTTGCCATGGTCGATGCTAACTACAAGTTCATGTACATCGATGCTTCAGGCTACGGGTCATCTTCAGATGCCCAGGTATAAAATGCCAGTCACCTCAAGGAGGGGCTGGAAGGCAACCTCATCATGGGCTTCCCAGATCCAGAACCCCTGCCCCACGACACGCAAGATGTGCCCTACTTCATCGTGGGGGATGATGCCTTCTCCCTCAGAACCTACCTCATGAAGCCCAACACCTCCAGACTCCTCACCCATGAAGAGAGGATCTTCAACTACAGGCTGTCCAGGGCAAGGCTGGTGGTGGAGAATGCCTTTGGCATCCTGGCCAACAGGTTCCAGGTACTTCTCACCACCATGCAGCATCGCCCAGAGACCATGAGGAACATCGTGGAAGCTTGCTGCATCCTGCACAATCTCATGTGCACCCGCTACCCAGTCTTGCAGAACAGGCTTGTGGACAGTCAACAAGGCAATGGGGACATGGAGCCTGGGGAATGGAGGCAAGGGTGAAACCTGATCGACACTCAGGATGTGCAAGGCCCTAACAGAGCCTCACGGGAAGGGATGAAGCAGCGCAACCTCCTGAAACACTGGTGTAACTCCCCAGCTGGAGAAGTGGAGTGGCAAGACAGGATGATAGATGACTAATAGATGCTTCCTTCAGCTTTCTCATCACACTGATGAGATTGGGCCCTGTATGTTGGGTGTGCCTACAATGAACAGGGCATTTAATAAAGAGATTGTGTTTGTGTCGACATGTGTGGATCAATGCTTACATTGTTATTGATAAAAAAGGGCCATAGGTGTGGCACCTGGGAGGGTAGATCATACAGTCCTACTATGCTTGCACTGGAGGTTTATCTATCCCACAGGTATTAGCCATCCCAAAGGTATCCCTGCTCATTCCACAGGTATCCCTGCCCATCCCACTGCTATCTTAACCCATCCCACAAGCATGCAAAGGCTTAAACCATTTCTAAAAGTTTCCACCAAGACTTTATTGAAAAAAAGAAATGAAGCAAGTGTGTGAATCAAAAATAAACTTTATTGAACAATAAGCTGTAACAGAAAAATGACCCAAGTCAAGTGTCCAAATAAAGTCTACAAGTAGCCAGCTACCTGCTCTCTGGCACTCTTATCGGTCACTCGGAGGTGTGCCCAGTCTCAGGGGTGAAGGGTCCAGGTGCTGTGGTGGTGGGTGGTACTGGAGTGCCTGGCCCCGAGAGGACAACAGGGGACGGTGTGTTGAGGAAGGTGTCGGACAGCTGGCTCAGCCCCGTGATGCTGAGAGGTCCTTCCTCCATGCCATGGGGTGTCAGCCCCAGTACTGATGACAGATGTATTGAGGCCGGGCTTGGCTGTGGGGTGGAGGAAGGAGCAGTGTAGTGGGGCTGTCTGCTCTGCAGCTGGGTGAGGACTGTCATGGGTGGCATCATTGGCGTGGGTGGCATCGCTGTCGTCGGTGGCATCATTGTCGTGGGAGGCATCGGTGGCATCAGTGGAATCAGTGGCAACGGTGTCGCCCGATGACTCTGTGCCTGGATTGGGAAGGGCTGCTGCCTGTGCTGCTGAACCTCTTGGTAGCCGTAGCCCTGGTAGGTGAGGGCCTGTGGGAAGCCTTGGAATAGGAGGGACATCACCTGGGGTGGAGGAGCAGACCTGGACTGGGTGGGAGCAGGTTCCTCTGTGTCTGGAGGGTTGTGAAGCAGCTCGGTGATCCGGTCCTTCACCACCTGGTACTGTGGATCCGCCATTTCCTTGAGGGTCTGGTTGACATAGGTGAGGAAGGGCTTGCAGTTGGAGGAGGAGGAGTCGGTGCTGACCAGCTGAGAGAGGAGATCTATGCTGGTGCGGATGGTGTCCCTGATCTCCAGCAGGACAGTGTGGCTCTGCCCCTCCTGCTGTCCGGCTCTCTGCCTTTCTGCGGAGGTGGGGCTGGGGAGGGTGGATGCGGCTAGGACTGTGGTGGACTCGATGTCTTTTTTCTCCCACCGCACCAGGGAGTCCTCCACGCACTCCACCACGCTTACCACACCTGTCCGTGGGTTCTCCACTGTGGCACGCTCCACAGAAACCTGCCTGGAGACAGGGACTGACTCTCGGCTGGCAGAGGACTGGCTCTCAGCAGGTTGCTGGAGAGAGAGGGTTGTGAGAGGGGCTGCTGGTGCACCTCGGTGGTGGACCTCACCCTCCAGGAAGCTGCACCTGGCCATGACATAGGTCTGTCTGTCTGTCAGCTTAACCGTGGCCTGGCCAGATTTCTTCAGGTGCAGCTTCCAGTATCAGGTGTGCATGTGCTTCCATCAACCGAGGAGCACCTCCGAAGTGTAACCCATACTCTCCGCCCTCTCTCTCCAAGCAGCCTGCTTCCTTTTGGTGTCCCTGTACAGCCGGTGTCCCTTCCACCACAGATAGTCGTTCTCTCTCAGCCACTCCAGCACCTAATCCTCGTGCGCCTCCTCAATATAGTATTGCCTCCTCTCCCGTTGCTGCATACACCTCTTCATCCCTTTGGCAGGACCAGATGGGCCCTCATCAGAGGGGCTCCCAGGTAGTAGGGGCTGCTCCTCCACACCACCACCAGCAGCAGCAGCACCAGCAGGATCATCATCATCATCATCATCATCATCATCATCATCATCCTCACCAACCGGATCATAATCAGCATCATCATTATCATCATCATCAGCAGCAGCAGCAGCAGCAGCAGAATCATCACCAGCACCAGCAGCAGCAGCAGCAGCACCAGCAGGATCAGCAGCAGCAGGACCAGCAGGATCAGAGCAGCAGGACAAGCAGGACCAGGATCAGCAGCAGTAGAGTAAGCACCAGCAGGGCCAGCAAGTCCAGGAGCACAAGCAGGACCAGGAACATGAGCAGGACGAGCAGGACGAGCAAGACCAGGAGCATGAGCAGGACTAGCAAGTCCAGGAGCACGAGCAGGATGAGCAGGACCAGGAGCAGCTTCAACAGAGGAAGCACCAGCAGAAGCACCACCACCTGGAGCAGCTTCAGCAGAAGCTCCAGCAGAAGCAGAGTCAGGGGCAGGGGGCGGGAGGTTGGCCCTGTCCCTCTTGGCAGGGATGGCGGCAGGCTGCAGAGGCTTTCGCTTCCTCCCCATGGTTGTGGGGTTGCTATCTGGCAGGGAGGCTGGCATGCACCAAGGCTGGCAGGAAGGCTGGCAGGAAGCCAGGCACGAAGGCTGGCAGGCAGGCACCAAGGCTGGAAGGAAGCCTGGCAGGTAGGCTGGCAGGTAGCCTGGCAGGAAGCCTGGCAGGAAGGCAGGTAGGCAGGCAGGCACCAAGGCTGGCTGAAAGCCTGGCAGGAAGCCTGGCAGGAAGCCTGACAGGAAGGCAGGCAGGCAGGCAGGCACCAAGGCTGGCTGGAAGGCAGGCTGGTAGCAAGGCTGGCAGGCAGGCATGCAGGCAGGGCAGGCAAGGAACTCGAAGTGTCCAGCAGCAGGTCTTTCCTCGGAATGCTGGCCACGTGCGAGCTGCTTCCCTTTATATCCGGGGGGGCTTACGCAATGCATCCCCCCTGCATGTGCAATTAACGCTCGGCATCCATTCCACTTCTGCTGTGCATCCATTAGGCTTCCGCTGTGCATCCGCTTCATCCGCTGTGCATCCGCCGTGCATCTGCTTCATCCGCTTGGTGTCCGCTCTGCATCCGCTCTTTCCGTTCCGCATCCGCTTTGCTGAGCCCCCCCCGGAAGCCTAGCAGATGCGCCATCCGTTCTCATCCGCTTCCATCCGCTGGGCTTCCGTTCCGCATCTGCTTTGCATCCGCCCTGCGTCCTCCCCGCGTCCGTGTTATTCGCTCCGGTTATGCAAATTTTTGCCCCTTTTGAGAGCGGATAACAATGGATGGAACATTTTGCTCGTCCGCTGTGTCCTTTTTGCATCCATTGGCCAGTGTGACATGGGCTTTAACAATCATTGTTGTAAATCAAACTGTCCCAAAAAGTCTTAAAATGAATTCAGTTATGTGGTCACATTAGAGAACTATATGTAGCTGTATCTCATATGTCCATATGTAGTTCTGGTCATATATTTAAGAGCCTTCCATTAAATGTGTTAGAGATATAACTTTTGCTCAACTTGTGTTACAAACTATGATATCCGTGGTCCATTTAAATAACAAATATCGAAAGGATGAGAAAATTAAAACACTCACAAAAATTTTAATTTTACTATCCTTTTCCTTTCCTAACATACATAACAAAAGTTTTAGATTATGTATTTATTCATCTTAAGCCCCTGTCACACTGCACCACACGGATGCAAAGAGGATGTAAAATGGACAAAAAAGTGTGGCTCTGCCACTCCTGCTGTCTGGCTCTCTGCCTTTCTGTGAAGGTGGGGCTGGGGGGGTGGATGCGGGTACGACTTTGGTGGACTCTATGTTTCCTTTCTCCCACCGCACCGGGGAGTCCTCCACGCACTCCACCACGGTTATAACACCTGTCCGTGGGTTCTCCACCGTGGCACGCACCACAAAAACCTGCCTGGAGACAGGGACTGACTCTCAGCCGGAAGAGGACTGGCTCTCAGCAGGTTGCTGGAGAGAGAGGGTAGACAGAGGGGCTCCTGGTGCTCTTCGGTGGCAGATCTCACCCTCCAGGAAGCTGCACCTGGCCATGACGTAGGTCTCTCTGTCCGTCAGCTTAATCGTGGCCTGGCCAGATTTCTTCAGGTGCAGCTTCCCGTACCAGGTGTGCATGTGCTTCCACCAGCCGAGGAGCACCTCCGAAGTGTAACCCATACTCTCTGCCTTCTCTCTCCAAGCAGCCTGCTTCCACTTGGTGTCCCTGTACAGCCAGTGTCCCTTCCGCCACAGATAGTCATTCTCTCTCAGCCACTCCAGCACCTTATCCTTGTGTTCCTCCTCGATGAAGTATTGCCTCCTCTCCCATCCCCACATACGCCTCTTCCTCCCTTTGGCAGGACCAGATGGGCCCTCAACAGAGGGGCTCCCAGGTTGTAGGGGCTTCTCCTCCACACCACCACCAGCAGCAGCACCAGCAGGATCATCATCATCATCATCCTCACCAACAGGATCATAATCAGCATCATCATTATCATCATCAGCAGCAGCAGCAGCACCAGCAGGACCAGGATCATCAGCAGCAGAGTAAGCACCAGCAGCACCAGCAAGACCAGGAGCACAAGCAGGACCAGGAGCACAAGCAGGATGAGCAGGATGAGCAAGACCAGGAGCACGAGCAGTACGAGCAGTACGAGCAAGTCCAGGAGCACGAGCAGGACGAGCAGGACGAGCAGGACCAGCAGGACCAGAAGCAGCTTCAGCAGAGTACGCAGCAGCAGAAGCACCACCGCCAGGAGCAGCTTCAGCAGAACCTCCAGCACCAGAAGAGTGAGCCCGAGCAGCAGAAGCCCCAGCAGAAGCAGAGTCAGGGACAGGGGGCGGGAGGGTGGCCCTGTCCCTCTTTGTAGGGATGGCGGCAGGTTGCTGAGGCTTTCGCTTCTTCCTCATGGTTTTGGGGTTGTTGGCTGGCAGGGAGGCTGGCAGGGAGGCTGGCAGGCACCAAGGCTGGCAGAAAGCCTGGCAGAAAGCCTGGCAGGAAGGCTGGCAGGAAGCCTGGCAGAAAGGCAGGCAGGCAGGCAAACTGGCTTGCAGGTAGGCTGGAAGGCAGGCTGGCAGCAAGGCTGGCAGGCAGGGAGAGAGCAAGGCTGGCAGGGAGTCTGGCCAGGAAGCTGGGAGGCAGGCTGGCAGCAAGGCAGGGCAGGCAAGGACTTGATGTATCCAGCAGCAGGTCTTTCCTCCGAATGCTGGCCACATGCGAGCTGCTTCCCTTTATATCCATGTGGCTTACACAATGCATTCCCCCCGCATACGCAATTAACGTTCGACATCCGTTAGGCTTCCACTGTACATCCGCTAGGCTTCCGCTCTGCATCTGCTTCATCTGCTGTGCATCTGCTGTGCATCCGCTTCATCCGCTCGGTGTCCACTCTGCATCCGCTCTTTCCGTTCCACGTCCGCTTTGCTGAGGCCCCCCAGAAGCCTAGCGGATGTGCCATCTGCTCTCATCTGCTTCCATCCGCTGGGCTTCCATTCCGCATCCGCTTTCCATCCGCCCTGCGTCCTCCCCCCGTCTGTGTTATCTGCTCTGGTTATGCAAATTTTTGCCCCTTTTGAGAGCGGATAACAACGGATGGAACATTTTGCTCGTCCGTTGTGTCCGTTTTGCATCCGTTGGGCAGTGTGACAGGGCCTTTAGTATCCTCATGGAGTAAGACTTATAGTTGAAGATCCATCCTTTTGCTTTTTATCTGTTAGGTAATAAAATGACATTTTTTAAGTTCACTTCAAAAGCATAAAATTAGGGTGGTTTAAGATCGTAAGAGCAAGTCTCTTATTAGAGCAGTTAAATTAATTTCTATAGCTGTTTTCTATTAAATCTCAGTTCTGTGAATTAAATAACTAGAGGAATCTTACAAAAATAAGTAAACAAACATAAAAGACTGGACCTGGATGCTATTGTATTTCAAGCCAGCTTAGCTCTCCTGTAAAAGGACTACTGCAGACATATACAAAGCATCATATGAATACAGCTGGAGTCATCTACCTACAGCACAGAAATGTGATCTTTAATGTTCAAATGTGGTTGAAATTTGCTGGGACTGGAGAACAGATTGGTTTTTCTTAAAAGAGCATCACATATATTGTTTCTGCCTATTGCTCCTAAGCAATTGAAGGTGTAGTTGAATAGAAATATTTTCTCTTCACCAATTTAATTCCTTTAACATACTTCCTTCTGGTGAAGATAATTTTTTTTTTGTCGCAAACATATTTCAAAGAAAAAAAGTGCAATGAAAGAAAAAAATAATATTAATCTGGATTCTGACAAGTGCAATGGCCAAAGATACGTTTCAAGACAAGAGCATGGTAGCTTTAGCTCACTGAATTTATAAAAGCTATTAAATTCTTTATTTTTAGCATCTGTGATTAAAACTAAAATGTGAATGGTGTTATACAGTATTACTTTAGCAATTAAAGCCTTAGGCAAAGATATACTATAATCTCTTTTTTTTTTTTGAGGACAAGATAATGAGAAAATACACCTTATGGAAGATAAAAATGCTGCTCATTTTTATAATAATCTCTATATATATAAAAGTGTGTATGTGTGTGTATTCCAGCTTAACTCTAGAACACCTCAGGCAATTTCAACCAAACTTGGTAACAGATGACTTACTCTCTGGAAAAATTACTTTGGGAGAAAGACACCCCTAACTCCCCTTGGTGTGTGTGTGTGTGTGTGTGAGTGTGTGTGTGTGTGTGTGTTCCAGCATAACTCCAGAATGCCTGGGCTGCTGAAATGGAAAGGAATGAAGTATATCTATAGTGTCAAATCATAGTACTTTTAACAATGATACTGTGCATTTTGGATTCAAGTTCTGTTAAGATACATCTGTGATTAAAACTAAAATTTGAACTGTGTTATATAGTATAACTTTAGCAATTAAAGCCTTAGGCAAAGATATACTATATTCTCTCATTCTTTTTGAGGACAAGATAATAAGAAAATAAACATTATGGAAGATAAAAATCCTGCTCATTTTTATAATAATCTCTCTCTATATAAAAATGGTATACAGATGACTTACTCTTTGGAAAATACCATAGATCTGAGATGGAATATTGTTTAGGAAACTACAGTTAGTTCAAAATGAAGAAGCATGCTTCAAGACAAGAGCCAGGATGAATAGTTAATGGAGTAAATATCTCCTGATCAAAGTCTGAGCATTATTAATATAACAGTTTTGGTGGACTGCAAAACAATTTACAATATTAAAGTACCAATACTAAAACTGTAAAAAAGTACAATGAATTTATAAATAATACAAAATGAAAGATGCAAATAAAAATTTGCACAAACCATTATTCCAGGATAAATTAGGGACTAAAAATTGAAAATAGTTAGTTGGCAACAAGATAAAGTACTTTTACAGGCAGGATTGTAGAATTTGTAGAGAGAGGACATATTCAGAACTGACTATGAAAAAGTGAGGTATGAAAGGCAATACGCCAGCTATCAAGCAAAAAGCAAGATCAAATTGTTTCAAGCTCTATGAGAAGAGGTAGCTAAAGTATTAATAGTTCGGTGCCAAGAGGTAGTTATGGAACAAAATAATGTGGCCTAAATATTAGAGGGGGAAAATGGTCTATATATTTGTGCAAAAGAAAAAAGATACAAGAGAACAGATAAATTACGAACAAATTGCAAATCATTATATAAACAACTTATTGAAGATCTTACAAAAAACAATGGAAAGATAAATACTAAATAAATACTTAGGTTTCAAAAAAGGGCATGAGATCAGATGGCCATCATAAGTTTTGATCTTGAGGGGATGAATCAAGTTATCTTCAATAATTCTTATATACAACACCCTCAGACAATATTGGGCACAAAAGTATTGGGCACCTTAGAATTTGAAAACATGCTCTCCCTTTATCCTCCGCTGAGGAAGTTTTCAATTCAGTCACGTCTGACTCTTGGTGATTCGATGGCCAAGCCTCTCTGCATTTTTCATCTTGCATTATTCCTTACTATTCCTGATTACCTTTTTTGAAGATGTGCACTTATTTCAAAACAAAGCATTGGGTTAAAACCATAGATTATTTTTATTTTATCTTTTTCAAAAGCTTATGAGTATATATAGAGATTATGAATATTCTTTAGAAAAAAAGATTAAGGGTTGCATTTGGAGCATATTGATTTTTTGGTTTGTTTTTAATTACTCTAAAATGTAAATAGTGATACAAGGTTTCAATATTGCATTAGAATACAACAATATATCTTATAGAACTATCGCCTTTTAAGATATTTATAAAATATTATTTGTTCATGAAATTGTCCCTTTGTATCATGGGGAATATTTGAAGGGCAAAAATTGTGCCCCCCCCCATATGTTGTTAAATATTTTGTCACTAAAAATAATATTAGTAATATGGTTTGTTTCCATACCATTATTATATTTGATTAGTATTTTCTCCCATGAAACTGCTTGTCATACTTTTGGTTGGTAATTTAATTGTATTTTAGTAATTTCATTGAAATATTTAAATGTTGATCATCATGGAAATAATTAAATCAGATCATATAATTCAAAGAAAGTACATTATAAATCTACTCATATTTTAATCCTTTGTTCTAATCAATGTACCCTCATATCTTTCCAGGTGACTAAAATGGCAGGATGCTCTTTCTGATTATTTAATTATGTGGAAGTAACACCAAGTTTAGTAACCATGCAAAGCAGGACACACATAAACACACACACATAATAAAATACACAATACAATACAAACACAAACAGAAATATAAAATTCCCCACTAAAATAGGGCTTGAAAATGAGGTATTCTGTTTTCTTCGAGACTTTAAAAAAATTTAAATTAGCACTGTGGTTTAAAGAAAAATATAATAATTGTTCAAGTATATTATAAGAACAGACTAAATCTGATAGCTGGCATTAATATTATAAATTACATAATTATATTTAAATTGCATGGTCTTGCTAAAATAAATCATAGAAATTGTTTCCAATCACTTTCATAATATGAATAGACTTAAAGAATATGAATCTTACATAAAGTATTGAAAGTCAAATTTCTGTTTATTTATATATCAAGTCTGGGTTGTTATAGCTGAGTTTGAGGCCCTTAGGACTCGGTATGGACTGTATTATATAAATCTAGTATTTTAAATTAAAATGTCTACAAGCTTTTAGAAAAATAAAATCCTTTTCTAAAGACAAATATCATAAGTATTGCATATAATCATCAAGAAAAAAATATGGTTTGAGAATTATGAGAAGAAAAATTTGACACATTCAGAAAGAAAAAAATGGTAAGGTTGATTTTGAATATTACAATGAAAAACACACAAAAATTATTTAAATGTACCCAAAATAATATGATTTAGGAAGTAATCCTACTAGTCAGTAGGGGTATAGTCTTGCAATTTTATTTTCTTTTATAACTTGTGAGTCTATATAATGAAGTTAACAACAATAAAAAAGGGGTCAATGTATTCCGTTTGGAAATAAGGTTCCAACAAACAGCTCTTTTATTAAACAGTAAAGCAACTGGTAACAGAACATTTGCCCAAGCCATGGCAGCCCTTCTTATAGCGGCTTGCTCGTGACTTGTGGCCAATGACAGTAGTTCAAGTGTTCCTGCCATCCGGCGGGCCAATCGGAATGGCTCCCAAGTAACCAATCCGAGAACAGCTTTCTCGGCCAATCAGTTTAAGGTATTTGGAGTCTACCAAGTTCTATACACAACACAAAGGATGAAAATAAATCCTGAAATATTTTAAGAGTGAAGGAGATATTCAAATTCCAAAAAGCAAGGATTATCTTACAACAGGAATTCCATTCAAGCATTCTTACATATAAAGTACTAATGTGATGAGTACTACCTGCAGTCAGCCTCATTCCATTGGCCTTTTTATATTTACTCTTGATGAAAGCACAAGGCCATGCATGACCAAGCATGTAACTGTGTACACATTGCCTTCTATGTGCCAGACTCTAAATTTTCTGGTCATTCATCACAAGGCTTTTCTTTCTGCAGACATGTGCTAGTGTTAGTGAAACTGACATCTGAGTGATATCATTAGGATACAGAAGTTCAACATGCATATGTTAAATGCTCCATATTAATAATATCTGAATGGGGTTAAAATAAGGCTAGTTTAAAAGGAGAGGGAATTTTCCACAGACAGAAAAGCAAAAATAGTCTCTTCATCTGGTTCAGTTTTTATCTATTATTTATTTAGCAGGATAGGTTTGCTAATGTTTCACTAGCAAAAAAGATACTTAGTAAGTGTAGGAAGCCCATCACTTATCATATAAAAGGAAAGCATACTAATTCCTAAATTTAATCTGAATACTTTGATTTATCTTCCTAAGGAATTGCTTTTGAAATAATGAAATGATCTAATGACTTGTTTAGATATTACTCTTCTTTTCTAATCAATGGCCCAGAATTACATGTTGTTAATTATCTGTCTAACATTCAAGGTTATCTGGTAATTAAAACTGTTATCCCAGAAGTATCTGCTGAATCAATCAGTAAAATTCAAACGTAATATAAGGGTGAAAAAAAGGTGAAAAAAAGACCAAAATTTGAAGAATATTTCATGCTTGATGTGGTTTAAGCAGAAGACAAGTGAACTTAATTCAACATTTTAAAATAATTTATGTCTAATTAGAATACCAGGTTTGAATATTGCAGTAATGGTAAATTTAGATGGTAAATGGAAAATTTACTTTTTATCAGTGACTTGCTTGGGATGCTTTTACCTGCTTTCATAACCTGCTGGTTAAAAAACTATTTTATTTTAATACTTACTATAAAAATATAAATACTACTTCAAGAGAATATTTAATCTTGTGGAAAAATGCTTTCTCTATTATATCTTTCACTTTTATCATATCATTATTTTATTTTGCAAAAATATAAAAATAAGAGATGATATGTTTGCAAAATTGTGCAGGTTTTTTATTCTCAGTCTTTTCAGACATTGATTTCAGTCAAGTAGCAATTTTTAAATTGACTGTACCTTCTATTTACACATTTTTCAATTGAGTCCATGAAATTTATTAATTATGGCTACCCAGGAAGCTTAAATTTATTATTAGCCAAGTTTTTCACACCAAATATTCAATTTTAACAATTGTGAATCTGAGTATTAGGGAACTGGATAGGGAACTTCAAAAATTGTACCAGGCTACTTAAGAATTAAGGAATTTGAATCAAATGCATGCTATGAAAGAATATATTTGCATACATAGCTTATCATTCAGGGAGGAGGAAAATCTGCATTGCTTTAATCAGCTACTTTGTAAGAAAGAAAAGCAAATTTGATCTCTCTAATCAATCAACAACAGAATGTCTATTGCTGTGATGGGCACAGTTTAGCACTGAAAATGACCACATTATTACTGCTTGTCAGCATGGATTGGTTCCTGATTTACCGGTTACTGCTGCTGGGAAAATATGAGAAGGCCTCATGATAGCAGAATCAGTTTATTCTGGCAATTTAGTGTGGCACTGATGTTTAGCTTCCACATATACTCAGATATGCTAAAGTATTTCCCATAATAAAGTGGCAAAATACACTACTTCAGCTTAGTAGCATGCATTCTTCAGCTGCGGTAGCATGCATTCCTCCAGGCCTTGAGTAAACAGAAAAGTATGGCAGTAGAATTAAGAGGTAATTTAAGTCAGTAAATAATGCATCCTAGAAAGGTGTTGAGAAAAGATGAAAAATGTTATTTTGAAACTAGAACAGTTAAAGATGAATTTAGGCTACCTCTGAAGCATGTTGAGTATGTGACAAAAGTATCATGGGAATATGCCATTTCAAAACATGAAGGGATCTTATGTCACAGTTAATGGGACAAAAGAATGAGCCCTGTAAGTTTATTTTGCAAAAGAAAGAAAGAGAGACAGAGGAAACAGACATACATACAGGGTGACAGAGAGACAGAGATAGAGACAGAGACAGACTGACAGAGACAAAGAGACAGAGAGATAGAGACAAAGAGACAGA
>BLBF01000186.1:1244371-1307749 GCA_015471245.1 Laticauda colubrina | reverse complement strand
AGAGAGAGAGAGAGAGAGAGAGAGAGAGAGAGAGAGAGAGAGAGAGACAGGGAAACAGAGAAGTAAGAGAGAGGGGGAGGAAAAGAAAGAAAGAAAGAAAGAAAGAAAGAAAGAAAGAAAGAAAGAAAGAAAGAAAGAAAGAAAGAAAGAAAGAAATCCTAATCCTATGTCCAGTCAGCGAAAATTCAAACCATACTAGATGACAGCAAAGAAAGTTTCCTGCAGCTCTCCCTTTTTAAAAATAATTGTTACTGCTTTGAATATGAGATCATGTATTAATAGACTAATTATGTTAAAACATATTGAAAAACGGTGTCTTCCCCTTTGTCCTGACCTTTGGAATTATATGTGTTAGGTAGCTATAAAGGTCTCTAAGGCTATAATGTCCTGCTTATGGAATGATCTTCCCCTGGAGGCCTAGCTGGTATTTCAGTTCCAAATAAACTGCAGTGCTTGCAAGATAATTGTGATAGAACAGAACTTACAGTATGTGTTGGCCAATGTTACATAATGAAATATGCAAACCTTTATAAGTCAAAACTTTTATTTGTTACATTTAACAAGTACAAAATAATATAATGCAATAATTATGAAAGATGGTATAAGAGGCCCAATCCGGGTCAAATCCTAGAAAAACCTGGTGTCCAAAGGATCTGAATTAATCTGAAAAGAATTTTAATGTCCTCTAGAAACACTGTTTTTGTGCATGTTGATGCCTTCTCTCACATGAAAACCCTTATCTTTTATTGTAACTGCTCTGATTTTAATTTTGTCAGTAACTTCAAACTGTTCTGTTTTTTCTTTTTTTTCCTGGCCTGGTTTTACTCAAAGTTGATAGGGAGGAAAGATCCAACCAGTGGTGGGATACAAATAATTGAATAAATTATTTAATAATTGAACAAAGGGTCAGGTTAGCTGTCATGGGAGGCGTGGCTAACCACTGTCCTCCAGTTCTGCCACAAATGTGGGCCAAGCCTCCCGCAATGGCCAACCTGACCCTGGGCAAACCAGTTGTTAAATTACCCTCCCCCCAGCTATTGGAGTGGATCCTGATGCTGCACTTCATTGAGAAATGGGCAACAGAGCAGTGGTAAGAGGGAAGAAGGGCAAGCAGAGAAAAGACAGAGCAAAAGTGAACTTCTCCATCCTCATACCAACCACTCAATTACACATTTCTCTAATGCAGTGCAGCCCAGAGCCCAGGTCGACTTTGATAGTGTGTGTGTGCATGTATGTGTAGGGAGGGGTAATTAAACAATCAGTTCACCCAAACCAATGCAAACTGGCTAAATCTCACAACTGGTCCAATCCTATTGTCCTGTTATAAGGAGTGCTGTGGGGTTTGCTGTTTTTTCCTCTACTGTTTAGCATCTACATGAAGCCTCTCGCATCAGATTGAGATGAGGTATTATCAATATACTGATAAGACTTAGACTAACTTCATTGTTACTTGGAATGTATACTAATCACCATACATTAAAATGCTTAGAGAGGATTCTAAAGGCTAGGTCCCACAAGCTGACAGACGCAAAACATATGCATAAAGGACACAGTGGAGAGCAAAACTTCGGGAGTGGCTCCATCCATTGTCATCCACTCCAAAAAGTGGTGAAAATTTGCATAAACAGAACGGAAAAGAACGGACATGGATAGTATGTAGCGGGGATGTTAAACGGATGTTCATAGGAAGCCTAGCAGATGAAAGTGGATGGAAGCGGATGACACCTCCGAAGGGGTTCCGGGGGAGAATTGCAAAACGGACACATAGTGGAAGGGGCAGATGCATAACGGATGAAACGGATGCATCACAGACGCCTATAAGAAACAAAGGGGATGCCGCGCAGATGTATATCGGATGCAAAGCATTCACTGCGAGGAGTATGAATTGCGTCAGCTCCATGGATATAAAAGGATGCAGCATGATGCAGTTAGCATACAGGGGAAAGACGTGCTGCCACATGCATCCAGCAGGAACACCATGGTTCGTCAGTCAGGCAACAAGAGGAAGCCCGTGCCTACTCATTCCAGCCCTGGCAAGAAGGACAGAACCAATATCCCACACCCTGGCACTGACTCTGAAGCTGCTGGTGGTGGTGCTGCTGCTGCTGTGGTGGACCAGTCCCAAGGCCCTCAAAGCCCTGCTGCTGAAGGCCCTGCTGCTCAAGCCCCTGAAAGCCCTGCTGCTCAAGCCCCTGAAGGCCCTGCTGCTCAAGCCCCTGAAGGCCCTGCTGAAGCCCCTGCCAGAGGGAGGAAGAGGCAAGGGAAGGAGAAGGGAGAGAGGAAGCAGTACACCGTTTCCATGAATATGAGGTGCTGGAATGGCTGAGGGAGAACGAGTACCTGTGGAGAAAGGGCCACAGACTGTATCGCGACACCAAGAAGAAGAAGGCAGCTTGGAGAGAGGAGGCAAATAGCCTGGGGTACACTGCAGAAGTACTCCTTGGATGGTGGAAGCACATGCACACCTGGTATGGCAAGTTATACCTCAAGAAATCCGGGCAGGCTGCTGTCAAGCTCACTGACCGGGAGATGTACGTCATGGCCAAGTGCAGTTTCCTGGAGGGTGAGATCCACCACCGAGGAGCAGCCCCTCTGAGAACCCTCTCCCTCAGACAGCCCACAGACAGCCAGTCCTCTTCCAGCCAGGAGCCGGCTACCCAATCCAGGCAGGTGTCTTCAGAGGGCACCACAGCAGAGACCCCCCAGACAAGTGCACTCCCCATGCCAGCAGACTTGGAGGATCCCGTGGAGATAACCCTGCTGTCACAAATGGAGGAAGAAGCAGCAGCCACCAGAGGCAAATCCACCCCCAGCCCCACCCCCACCTCCAGAAGATGCAGGCAGAGAGGCAGACTGGAGGGTCAGGATCACAGTGTGCTGTTGGAGATCAGGGACACAATGAAGACCAGCACAGAACTTCTCTCTCAGCTGGTCCACTTGGGCAGAGAATCCTCGGGCCAGAACACCTTCATCACCTACATGAGCCAGACACTCAGGGACCTGCCTGAGGCCCAGTACCAGGTGATGAAGCAGAAGATCACAGCACTTCTGCACAACCCTCAAGGCCCAGCTGAAGCTGCTCCTACCCAGTCCAGGTCTGCTCCTCCACCCCAGGCGATGTCACAGCCCTTCCACAGCTTTCAACAGCCCCTCACCTACCAAGGCTACGACTACCAGGACTTCCCACAGCAAAAACAGACCTTCCCAGTCCAGGCCCAGGTTCATCGCATGCCACAGATGTCACTCCTCACCCAGCTGCAGACCAGACAGCCCCACTACACTCCTCTTTCCTCCACCCCACAGCCAAGCCCGTCAACGGACAATCTGTCATCAGTATTGTGCCTGACATCTCAAGTCCTTGATGAAGGGGCTCTCAAGCTCATGGGACTGAGTCAGCTCTCTGAGAGCTTCCTGAACACACCATCCCCTGTTGTACCCTCGGGCCAAGTACCCCAATGGTGCCTCAGACCAGCACTCAAGCCACAGCCACCTCCACAGTCCCTGCCCGCTTAACAGCTGAGACCATGGACCATGACATGACTCAGAGTGACTGAGAATAGTGTCAGAGACTGAGTTGTTTACTTGTTAAGTTTATCTTTGCTTAAGACACTTTACTTGGTTCATTTTGCTTTTTTAATAAAGTCATACAGTTTACCTAAGAAAGTTAACAAAGATTATCTTTGCTTCAGTCACTTGGTTCATTTTTTTTACCTTAATAAAGTGTTGATGAAAACTTTTTAAAAATGGTTAAGCCTTTGCATGCTTGTGGGATAGATAAGGATAGTTGTGGGACAGATAAACCTCCAGTGCAAGCATGGGGGGACTGTATGGTCCACCATCCCAGCTGCCACACATATGGATCTTTATTATCAATAACAATTTATTCATTGGTCAACACATTTTAAAATAAACAAAGCTCTTTATTAATGCCCTATTCATTGTAGGACCACTCAACATACATGGCACAATCTCATCAGTATTATGCGACAGTCTCAAGGAAGCATCCATTAATTATTTATCATCCTGTCTTGCCACTCCACTGTTCCAGCTGGGGAGTTGGACCAGTGTCTCAGGAGGTTGCGCTGCTTCTTCCCTTCACGTGAAGCACTGTTGGGGCCTTGTACATCCACAGTGTCTATCAGGTTTTGTCCTTGCCTCCATTCACCAGGCTCCATGTCCCCATTCCCTTGTTGATGGTCCACAAGTCTGTTCTGCAACACTGGGTAGCGGGTGCGCATGAGATTGTGCAGGATGCAGCAAGCTTCCATGATGTCTGTGGCTCAAGCTGCATGGTGGTGAGAAGTATCTAGAACCTGTTGGCCAGAATTCCAAAGGCATTCTCCACCACCCGTCTTGCCCTAGACAGCCTGTAGTTGAAGATCCTCTCTTCATGGGTGAGGTATCTGAAAGTGTAGGGCTTCATGAGGTAGGTTCTGAGGGAGAACACGTCATCACCAATGATGAAGTAGGGCACATCTTGTGTGTCATTGGGTAGGGGGGTCTGGAGCTGGAAAACCCATGATAAGGTTGTTTTCCAGCCCATTCTTGAGGTCACTTGCATTGTATACCTGGCCATCTGAAGCTGACCCGTTGCCTGAAGCTTCGATGTACAGTCAGCATCAACCATTGCAAAGAGGATGATACTGAAGAAGCTCTTGTAGTTGTAATAAGTGGACCCTGAGTTGGCTGGAGCTTTGCAGGCCACATGCTTGCCATCTATGGCTCCAACGGTGTGGGGAAAGTTCCACCTCTGATACCACTCTTCTGCAAGTTTTCTCCAGCCTTGTTCACTGGTGGGGCACTTGAGGAGCTTCTCCACGTATTCTTCAATGATGCCTGCACCACTTCCCTGACCACTTTGCTGATGCTGTTGTGTGGCACCCTCCACGCATACTGCATGTTTCTGTATGTGATTCCAGAGACCAGGTGCCGCAGAGTCAGTGCCACCTTCAGTCCAGGGTCCAGTTTGGGATGGAAGTTGGTGCTAGGCTTGGTCAACCTGGGTCTCAGATGCTCTACAAGTTCATCAAAAATGGCTGGTGGCATCCTCATGAAGTGATGAAATGCACGAGGGTCTTCATTCCTCAGCTCCACCATCAAATGGTCATACAGTCCAAACTCCATTCTTCTCACAATCCATCCTTGGACCCACACAGCTCTTGGACGTCTCCTTCTTCTCCTTCTGTATAAAAGGTGAAACAGTCTGAACAGGTTTTGATTCTGGTGATGAATGATCACAGCTACCATATGGACTGTGTCATGATCCATGCTGGAAAACAATTGATGATGTGGAAGACCAAGACCAAGGGTGAAGAGGTCTGTACAGCACAGCTGCTGGACTCATACTGAGATCCAGATGATTTTATTCCCCTTTGTATAGAAAATTTTGGTTGTCCACTAGGTGTCCTTCTACATACTCTAGACATACTGCAGGCATCCTAAATATACGAGGTACATCCCAGATACAAACGTTTTGTCCATTTTAATCCTTTATATACGAGATGCATACGCTTACATCCTTTCTATTTCCGTGCTACTAACGCTGTGAAGATGTTCCGTGTACCTTTTGTTTCCTCCCTCTTTCCGTTTTCAGCTGCAGCGGATGTGAGTTGAGGGGATGACCAGAGGATGCAGAGAGGATACAGTGGATGTTTTAACTGATGATAATGGACATAGAACGTTTGTTGCCCGTATATGTCGTGGATGTACATCGTATGCGGCAGAAAGTTCAACCATTCACAAAGTTTTGTGCAGCTCAAAACTTCTTGCATGGATGAAATCTCAGTGGACGGATGCTTGAGGGATAGAGCGTATGAAACACATATGCAGTGAGTACACAATGGATGCATAGCGTTTTCCAATGGATGGCAAGCTTTTTTTAACATTTTACATCCTCTTTGCATCCATAAGTACAGAGGGACCGGGGCTTAAGGGAGTGTAAAGCGGTATATAAGACTAAGTGCTTTTGCTATTGCTTCATCAGATGGGAAGATTCTGAAGATATTTACCTGGATAAGATTCATTAGAAATTTCCTGCCCTATGCACTTCACCTAATGATGATGAAGATGATGTTGTTGCTGTTACTTCTGATGGATTTCAGAGAGGGTCCAATGCTGCCAAGACCAATAGCCATGACTTCCTGGAATTGATGCTAATACTTTTTTGAAACCAACCAAGCTGGTAGCCAGCAGCATGTGAAATGCATTTCCCAAATTACTCCCAAATTGTGGTATGTAGTTCCTTTGTTTTCTCAGTTGTTGCTTTCAAATACATCTTTGGTTATTTTTAATACAGTAAACATATGATTCCAATGTTTTGTGGTGTTTTTCTTTCATTATTCTTCCTCATGGAAAGGCAATATAAAAATATTCTTACTAAATATTACAATGGTTTAATTAGTAACATGGTTGAGCTTACTGTAGACATGTTCATTATTTTTAGTCATTTGTTATTTTCAGTGTATATTCTGCTTTTCCCATACTACAATAACATTTTTGCTATTAACGTGTTTTTGTTATTACACTTTTAACAAAAACATTTTTCTAACAACCTTAGAAAAAGTTAACAACATGTTCACAATCTGGTGTCTCATTTAATTTCCACTTTCAGTATATCCTCAGAGTTTACCTCCACCGCAAATTTATTACTCAAGCAACCTCATTTGTTTGTACTGAAGAATACTGAAGTATCTTCCCAGAGATCAATATGCTTTTAATTCAATAAAATATCTTTGCAGTTAACACAGAAAATTTCTGTACTTCATGAAGAAATTGTAAATAATACATAAAATAAAAGTACAGACCTGGAAATCTGCAAGAACTGATAGCTCAGGAAACATTATGTTAGTAACATGAATCCAGTAGAATGTGCCACATAACAAATGCATAGTACCATTATATTAAAAGATAGAAAAGACAAACACCTGTTCAAGCAAGGCTCAAAGGAGACACTACTGGAAGATCTGAATCCAGAGTCAACCAAAATGTTCAATAAAGACAGTTTCATTAAAAGTTGTGATTCTCACATTACATCAGAAAGTCTGCTTTCTTGGGAGTCAGAATGTTGGATAATACCAAAAAAGTCATAGCCTGGTATGTCTGATGCTTCTGAAATTTTGGAAGAGAGATGGCAACTACCTCTACTTGAAGTTCAAGCAAATGGAAATTGCAACATGAGAATTTCTTCTGGATCAGATGATAGTTTGAGTTCAAAAAAGGAAACTGCTCCAGTGCCAGGCAACATCAGTAAGGTTGGAGGTCAGTTCTAAACAAAAGACTTCCTGCGGTCAAGAGCTGATGCTGTGAAAAAGAATATAGCAGTATCTCCATTCAGAAACAAAGACAACATTAGTTGAACTCAAATATAAATCAAGAAACCTATATATCTAAAAGATATTTTCATTAAGTGGATAGGAGATGTGGAATAAACCTTATAGTTACTAGAACTGATAATATTATCTTGTTGTATAATGAAATGTCTTCAAATAAATAACCAAGGTCATACAGCACCAATAACTCCATAGTTCAACTGTGTTCAAATAGTTCAATATGATATTGAACGATTTGTTGGGGATGTCAAACTTCCCATCTTGCTATGTCCAATTAGGGCTGACAGGAAGAAAACTGCTTCGGCAATTGCCAATTAATGTACACAGTAACAAAGCAACTGAACCAAAATATTTTTAAGATTAAGGAGAACATATATAAAGTATAATATCTGTCTTGACCCTTTTCCAGGCCATAAAAAGTTTCAGAATGTGGAACTGCAGTAAAAATATTTTTCTTCTTCTTTTCTTTAAAAATGTCACAATGGAATTTAAAGTAAGCAAAATGATGAGGCTGGGCTTGACTCTGACTGTAAATACAAATCATAACACACTTTAAATATTTTATATTGATTTAATAAGCAAACTGCTGTCCAATTAGTCATTGTTCAAATCCAGATTTCTGATGTTAAAGGCCCGGTCCCACTGGGGACGGACACAAAACATATACATAAAGGACACAGCAGATGAGCAAAATTTCAGGGGTGACTCCATCCATTGTCATCCACTCCAAAAAGTGGCAAAAATTTGCATAAACAGACCGGAAAAGAACAGACATGGGTAGTATGTAGTGGAGATGTTAAACAGATGTTCATCGGAAGCCTAGCGGATGAAAGCGGATGGAAGGGGATGACACCTCGGAAAGTTCCAGGGAATAATTGCGAAGCGGATGCATAGTGTATGAAGCAGATGCATCATGTACGCCTAAAGGAAAGAAAGGGGATGCCGCACAGATGTATATCGGTGTATATGCAAACCATTCACCCATATTGTATATGCAAACCGTTCACTGCGCATCCTTTCTATTTCCATGCTACTAACGATGTATAGATGTTCCATGTACCTTTTCTTTCCTCCCTCTTTCTGTTTTCAGCTGCAGTGGATGTGAGTTGTGAGGATGGCCAGAGGATGCAGAGAGGATACAGCGGATGTTAAACGGATGACATAGAACATTTATTGCTCATATGTCACAGATTTACATCATACACAGCGGAAAGTTCATCCGTTCACAAAGTTTTGTGCAGCTCAAAACTTCTTGCACAGATGAAATCACAGTAGACGGATGCTCGACGGATAGAGCGTATGAAACACATATGCAATGAGTACACAATGGAGGCATAGCATTTTCCAAAGAATGGCAAGCTTTTTTTAACATCTTATATACTCTCTGCATCCATAAGTGCAGTGGGACCGGGCCTAGTTTAGTGCATTGCACTTTTTAATAAACTACTGATAAAAGCATCTAATAAAGGCCCTGTCACACTGCCCAATTGATGCAAAACGTTTGTAAAAAGAACACAGCAGACGAGAAAAATGTTCCATCCGTTGTTATCTGCTCTCAAAAGGGGCAAAAATTTGCATAACCAGAGTGGATAACACGGAAAGGAACGGACGGGGGGAGGACACAGGGCGGATGGAAAGCAGATGCGGAATGGAAGCCTAGCGGATGGAAGCGGATGAGAGCGGATGGCGCATCCGCAGGGCTTCCGGGGGGGCTCAGCAAAGCAGACATGGATGAAGCGGATGCACAGCGGATGCATAGCGGATGAAGCGGATGCAGAGCGGAAGCCTAGCAGATGCACAGCGGAAGCCTAACGGATGCCTAGCATTAATTGTGCATGGGGGGAGGATGCATTGTGTAAGCCCCGCAGATATAAGGGAAGCAGCTCGGAGCAGGTCACCATTCAGAGGAAAGACCTGCTGCCGGATGGATTGACAGCCTCGCCTGCCCTGCCTGCAAGTCTAGCTGCAAGCCTTGCTTCCAGCCTCCCTGCGAGCCTCCCTGTCAGCCTTGCTGTCTGCCTGCCTGCCAGCCTTGCTGCCAGCCTCCCTGCCAGCCTTGCTGTTTGCCTGCCTGCCAGCCTTGCTGCCAGCCAGTCTGCCTGCCAGACTTAGTGCCTGCCTTCCTGCCAGCCTTGGTGCCTGCCTGCCTGCCTGCCAGCCTTCCTGCCAGCCTTGGTGCCAGCCTTCCTACCAGACTTGGTGCTTGCCTGCCTGCCAGCCTTCCTGCCAGCCTTGGTTCCTGCCAGCCTCCCTGACAGCCTGCAACCCCACAACCATGGGGAAGAACAGAAAGTCTCAGCCATCTGCTGCCAGCCCTGGAAAGAGGGAGAGGACCATCCTCCCACCCCCGGCCCTCAATCTGGTTCTGCTGGGGCTTCTGTAACACAGGCTCGCTCTTCTGGGGCTGGAGCTTCTGCTGCTTATGCTTCTGGAGGAGCTGATGATGCGGGGGATTAGACAGGCACTCCAGCACCAGCCACCTCCACAGCACCTGGACCCTTCACCCCTGAGACTGAACGACCAAGAGGAGTGCCAGAGACTCATTTTTGTTTTATAGCTTGTTGTCAATAAAGTCTATCTTTGATTCACACACTTGCTTCATTTCTTTTTTTTAATAAAGTCTTGGTGGAAACTTTTAGAAATGGTTTAAGCCTTTGCATGCTTGAGGGATGGGTTAAGATAGCAGTGGGATGGGCAGGAATACCTGTGGGATGGGTTAAGATAGCTGTGGGATAGATAAACCTCCAGTGGAAGCATAGTGGGACTGTATGGTCCACCCTCCCAGGTGCCACACATATGGCCCTTTATTATCAATACTAATGTAATCATTCATCCACATATGTCAACATAAACACAACTCTTTATTAAATGCCCTGTTCATTGTGGGCCCACCCAACATACATGGCCCAATCTCATCAGTGTGATGAGACAGGCTGAAGGAAGCATCCATTAGTCATCTATCATCCTGTCTTGCCACTCCACTGCTCCAGTTGGGGAGTTGCACCAGTGTCTCAGGAGGTTGCGCTGCTTCTTCCCTTCACATGTGGCTCTGTTGGGGCCGTGCACATCCTCAGTGTCTATCAGGTTTTGCCCTTGCCTCCATTCCCCAGGCTCCATGTCCCCATTGCCTTGATGGAGGTCCACGAGCCTGTTCTGCAAGACTGGGTAGTGGGTGCGCATGAGATTGTGCAGGATGCAGCAAGCTTCCATGATCCTCCTCACGGTCTCTGGGCGATGCTGCATGGTGGTGAGAAGTACCTGGAACCTGTTGGCCAGGATGCCAAAGGCGTTCTCCACCACCCGCCTTGCGCTGGACAGCCTGTAGTTGAAGATCCTCTCTTCACGGGTGAGGCATTTGGAGGTGTAGGGCTTCATGAGGTAGGTTCTGAGGGAGAAGGCATCATCCCACATGATGAAGTAGGGCACATCTTGTGTGTCGTTGGGCAGGGGTTCTGGATCTGGGAAGCCCACGATGAGGTTGCGTTCCAGCCCCTCCTTGAGGTCACTGGCATTGTATACCTGGGCATCTGAAGATGAGCCGTTGCCTGAAGCATCGATGTACATGAATTTGTAGTCAGCATCGACCATGGCGAAGAGGATGATGCTGAAGAAGCCCTTGTAGTTGAAATAAGTGGACCCCGACTTGGCTGGCGCTTTGCAGGCCACGTGCTTGCTATCTATGGCTCCAACGGTGTGGGGGAAGTTCCACCTCTGATACCACTGCTCTGCAACTTTCTTCCATCCTTCTTCAGTGGAGGGGCACTGGAGGAGCTCCTCCTTGTATTCTTCGATGATGGCCTGCACCACTTCTCTGACCACAATGCTGATGGTGTTGTGTGGCACCCTCCAGCTGTACTGTATGGCACAGAGTGAGTGCCACCTTGAGCCCAGGTTCCAGGCTGGACCGGAAGTTGGTGTTTGCCTTGGTCAACCTGGGTGTCAGCCGCTGCATAACTTCGTCAAACATGGCTGGAGGCATCCTCATGAAGTTCTGGAATGCATGAGTGTCTATGTTCCTGAGCTCCACCATCAGCTTGTTGTACAGTCCGTACTCTGCTCTTCTGGTGATCCATCTTCGGACCCAGACGCTTCTTGGCCACCTCTTTTTCTTCCCATAGTAGAGTTCACAGAGCCTGTAGATGGCTTCGCACTGTTGCAGAAGGATGGTGGCTGCCAAAAGGACTTTGTTCCGATCCACGGTGGACCTGACTGGATGCTGTGGAAGAGGAAGAGTCAGATGAAGGCTGCAGAGGTCTGCAGCGCAGGGCTGCTGGTCTGAAAGTGAGATCCAGGTGAGTTGCTCCCCCTTTTTATAGGCAGTATAGGTTTTCCCCTAGGTCCCTTTGCATCCTCTAGGCATCCTGTAGACATCCTTAATATCCGAGATAGGTCCCCTCTGCGAACATTTTTTCCGTTTTAAATGCTTTGTTTCTGTTCTTCATGCACTAGGCATCCGTTCTGCATCCATTCCGCGTCCGTTCTGCTTCCTCCCTGCGTTTACCGCTGGAGAGGATTGAGTTGCGCGGATGCACAGCGGATGCCTAGCGGATATAGCGGATGCGTAACAGATGCCTAGCGGATGCCTTGCAGATGCAGAATGGATGCATTGGATACATTTTCCACTCAAAAGTTTTGAGCAGTTCAAAAATTTCTGAGCGGATGAAATGTCAATAGATGGATGCTGGACGGATAGAGAGGATGAAAAACGGAGGCAGTGAGTACAGAATGGATGCATCGCGTTAATCAATGGATGACAAGTATTTTTCTCCATTTTACATCCTCTTTCCATCCATTAGTGCAGTGTGACAGGGGCTTTAAACAACTGTTTTGAAATGCAGAATGCCAATTTCTAAGCTGAGATAAGTCAAACTTTTATCTATACTTACAGTATATCTATACCTGTATATCCACAATGAATTTTTTATACAAAAGATCCGAATTCACTATTGTCCCAAAACCAAATAGCCAAATTATGGACCATAACAAAACCTTCAATATATACTTTTATTTTGCAAAATATCATAAAAATAGGATTGTTATGAATGTTTGTATCAACTCACTGTATATATGTTTGTATAAATCAATGCTATTTATTTCGTCAATGACCAGCAAAATATAAAAGAACAAGAACAGAATGAAGCAAATAAATACAATAATAGATTAACAACAGCAGAATAAATCATAGAATAAATATTTTTATATGTTACTGATACTAACATTTGGAAGATTAGCAAAGAAACGAAAACACCAAAGCCATCAGATTATGAATCATTACCATACGTAAACTGAATACAAAAATATGCTGAAAATCATATACATACACACCAAGATAAATATATACCACAAACCTAGACAGTTACTTAAAACAAAATAACCTGACTTTGAGAAAAAATGGGAAATTGAAAAAATATGTATTAGTTTTAAGTACATTTTATATTTTGCTTTGTTGTGCAGTGCACCTTGTGGTATTTAATTTACTACAGATAGTCTTCATCCACAGTTTCACATGTCTGCAGTTTACAAATATAAAGCAGACCTTTTGTGTATGTGAAGAAGTGTGCATCAGGCTTCTCAGTAATCTTCCTGATCTTCCTATGCACCTTTTAAACTCCAATCTCCTCACTGGATACCCAATAATATATAACACATGTTTTCGTATATCTACATTTGTCTGATCTTACAAGATCATGATCTTCCTTCGGGGGAGGGGGGGGAACATACTTTATGCATAGTCACAAAGTCATAGGTAACCTTTCTCACAAAGTCTTACCCTTCAGCAATAAAGTAAAGCTGCTACACATATTGGTCTATGTACATTGCCCCATTGCATGGCATTATATCAATAGGTCCACTATATAAAGAAAAAAAATGTTGTGCACAGAAATAAAGAACATTTACACAACCACAAGAGCAATTTTGGAAAAGAGAAATAACAATTATAGAGATCTATAAAACTCCATCTTCTACTGTAGGTACAAATAATATGATCTATGATCCAACTAATTTTGCCATAAAGTTATATTTATAATGTAGGCATTGCCATTCAGGGTTGCCTTGAGCTAAGAGAATTGCAGCAAATAAATTTAACAATAATAATTGCTGTATTCACATGTTTATCATATATATTTATTATTCTCACACACACACATATAGACATATACATACACACACATATATAATTCATAGAGGCCTAGACCTGTATAGTCTTACATACAAAATTCTCTTTCTGCAGATTCAGGGCCTATTATGTTGGTTTGCATTTTGAAAAGTTTCATAAATAATTTTAGTTTTTTATTTGAAATTGGAAAATATAAATAAAAAGTTGGCATTCTTTAATCTTGTTAGGAATTGATAGTCACCTAACAGTTGAGTTGGAAATATATAAAACAGGATAGACATTTAATACTGTCTCATTAAAGAAATGCTAAAATTGTAATTGGGTGTGGTTCCTCAAACAGCCACAACCTGAGTTGTTAGTTCTGCTGTTGTTAGTTGCTAGATGTTCTGATGGCCGATGTTTTGCATTATTCCCTATTGACTGTTGTTGATCGTTGTTCTTCTTGGATTGCTGTAAGTCTGTTTCTGAACCATTTATGATACTGGACTTTGTTATATGGATTATCCCTGGACTGAATACTGACTGCTTTAACCATGTATGACTTGAATTGTTTGTTGGATTTCGCTTAACCGTTGACTGGAAGTAAAATCTACATATTACTATTCAGTGTATCTATGTGTTGGTCGTGTGTTATTCAACATCACTCTCACTACACTCCCTGTGTGCACTCATTCTCCTAATGGGGAATTACCTTAACAAGTCTAAGGAATGTTTGTTCTCAAGAATGACTGAGAAGGTTTGATAGAAAATGAATAGTTTGTTCTGTGGATTTTCAAGCATTCTTAAAAATAAAAATTATGCTTGATAACTATGCTTGATAATGACATTGTCAGCTCCTATGGGAGGTCTCTGAAACTGGTTCAATGAGCACTTCATTACAGTCTCGATATAGCAATGTGTGTTTATTTTGGCTTCCTCCAACAGCAGCAACAAATGGAAAATCTGAGTAAAGCCAGCGCTGAGAGCATCTGCCTCTCAGCACTGTTTATATTTCCCATTCACCCCCATTAATTAGCTAACATCCGCCCTTAGCAAAACACCCAACATCCATCTACAGCAATCTTGCGCGCTACCACCCAACCCCCCAAATAACACCTTCCCTGAGTGTCGTCCTTCCACCCCGATCCATTCAATATCCCCTATGTGGTATGCTGACCAGCTGAAATGACATCCCAAGGTATTTCCCAGCTGGTAGAGTGGGAGGCATTTTGCTTAGAGCTTTGCAAAACATCGAACAACTGATAAGGCAGTTTCCCAGCCAGTCACACCAAAGTGGGGAGGGGCAGTTACGCCTGGCTTCATTGGTTTTCATTAACATTGATTTGGGACCTTCAAGGTAGATAGCTCTCCCCCAACCACAGTGACATGTCAGGCTTCATTCCATCAGCAGCGTTGTTGAAGCCCGACGGACACCTTTATTTTGAAATATTTATATATATTTCAAAAAAAATCTGAGAAAATAAACTTGACGAAGGCTGTGATAGACTTGGCTTTGGAGAATTGGGCTGGCTTGCTCCCAACTCCCCCAAAAGACATAACCTGATTTAGGCAATGTCAATATGGAGCTAGAAGGTTAGGAAGAAACATCTTACCAGCTTACTTTCTAGTAAAAGAGTATGCGATAGCATTTTCTGTATGTATATGGTTACAATGTTATCTCAAAAATCTATATATGTCCAATAGTGAATATTGGAATAGTCCAATATTGGAATAGTCCAATATTGGATAGTCCAATAGTGAATATTGGAATAGTCCAATATTCTCAGATTCAGAATAATGTCAGACGGAGCTCCATTCAAAATCCAGGAAAGAAATACTTAGACTCTTTAGTTTAGAGAAAAGATATCTTTTACTGAAAGTGAAGTGGTAGCAACCAAAGAATTCTGAATCTGAGAAATTAGGCGCGCAATTCACATATACAAAGTGATGGATGTATTCCCACCCCCAATAGTTCAGATGAAACTTCCAATTAGAAGTTGTGAATATGATCATGTGGGCATCTTCAGGTGATGATGAGGCCTCTGTCCGTTGACCTTGGCATACTTTGATAACGGGTTGCAGTTGCGCAGAGAAAAGAAAGCTAAGCGAGAAATAGAAACCTAACTCTATTGTATGCTTCCCCCCCCATTTACACAACAGAAGAATGTAACACCTCCAGCTCACTTCCCAGACTTATCCCTACCTCCCCTTCCCCCCGTTACTTATGGCAGCCGAAAGATGCAAAGCGATAGGAGAAGATCTTGAAGGCTGACAGTTGGAGCCCTCATATGTTCAGTCGAAAGACATGAATGCTTTTGGCAGGATCAATGCCATATGCAAAATAAGTTGGGAGCACAATTAAATGCTGGCTTGCTTGAGTGAGTTTAGTGATGATCAGGAAGTCTGAATAGAGTTAATGGCTAAATAAGTGTACAGGTACCACAGTTTGTTGTCAAGATAATCTTTGAATGGAACGTTACATGAATCCTTAAATGAGGACTGAACTATATATTCTTAATTATGTACAGCTGGCTTTTTGTCCAATGATTTATTTTATGTTTAAAATGTATCATGAAGCAGATTGTGAGGACAATAACTTTTTAGGAGATTTCAGACACTAACTTTTTAGAGTTTTAGAGGGATCACGTGCATTGCGTATATTAAAAGATAAATCTATATAGATTTAGACATAGATTTATTTATATAGATTTACATAAAAGTTCAAAGCCCTGTTCTTATTTTAGACTGTTGAAGAGGAAAAAATGAGCTATTATTTATAATAAAGTCCAATTCGTATTTCAGAAATTATATTCATATTACATGGACATTTAATCAAACAAATGTTTCGTGTGAGAATACACAAAATTTAGTTGCAGCTAAGCTCTAAATGATACTTTTGAAATTGGATAAAAATAATCTTTTCAGCTTTCCTTCCTGGTCCATTCATTTTGAAAGAAGTTAGTAGTAAAATCACTGATTTATTACAGGGTCAAGTCTTTCTGTACATTGGAAAAAAATCTCAGAGACTTTTCAGATAAGCAACTTGATTCACAGATTCTTTTAAGCAATCTATCTGATCTGCTTCAAGTTAATGTTTTATGAAGGAAGCCTGCCATTTTTGGTCTGTAAACCATGGCATATGCCACACAAAGTTATCTTCCTCTGTCTGGACATTAAAGTTCAGATACATGGACATTTTCATTATTCCCCCCAATGCCACATTGCTTCAATAATGCATTTCATTGTTCTTTTGGCTGTCACGTATTCTCAAGAATTTTCTTCAACACCAAAGTTCAAAGTATCAGTATTTATTTTTTTTTCAGTTCAACTTCTGCTTCCATAAAGTGCTAAAGGTTGCAGTGTTCTAATCTCTGTTGGTAAAGACATATCATGGTATATAAATATATTTTCTAAGATCTTCTTGGATGCTCTACCAATGTTAGTCTTTAATGTATTTCTTAATTGTCTCTTCCTTGATAATTTGATGATTAATAAAAGGCAGAAGTTATCAATTACTTCATTATTTCATTGTAAGTTCTGAGGATGGTTGTTATACCTGATACCAATACTTTGGTTTTGTTTAAATTTTTGTCCCATTTGTTTTCCCTTCTTGAATTTTAGTACTGGATCATGTAGATGCTTTGAATTTTTGGTTGGTGTCATCAGCATAGTTCAGCTTATTAATGATTCTATTGCCAATTTTAAAACTATATTAATCTTCTTCCAGCTTCACTTAATATATATTCAACATATAGGTTAAAACAATAAGAAGACAATTTATTGTATATTACTTCTTTGCCAAACTACACTCAAACTTTTTCATTATATTTTTCCTGTATTGATCTGAATATGAAGACAATGAGATGTTCTGGGATTCCCATTTTTCCAAGTGTATTCCACAGCTTGAGAAGATAAACACAAGGAAAGGTCTTTCTACAATAATGTAGCACATACTGATTTCTTTTTAGTATTATTTAGCTTTTGTAATTACCCAGCATGCATCTTAAGGCAAATTAGTGACTATATTAAGCAATGATTAAGCTCATTAATCAGGATTATTATGATTATTATTATGATTATTATGAAATTATGCTTATTTTACTTATTAGTGACATTTTATAGTAACCATTAACATTGAACTGGGCAATGGCCCGTATTTAAAAATCATTATTGTAACAAAAGAAAACAAAATCATGCTTAAATTTAGCAACATGTCTAACATAAAGATATGAAAAGTGCAAAAAAAATTAAAGCTCCACCTACATAAATAATAAGGATTTCAGTTTGCACTCAAAAAATAGCATGTTTTATTTTCTTTTGTAATACAGATATTTGAAAATACCTGTTTACTTTATTGAAAGATAAAACCTCCAAGATCTATGATTTCTTTTGTGGAGAATTAAGTACTATAAAATAAAGGATAAAATTTGATTTACCCTTATTTAAAAATGCACAGTATAATTACTGGATGTATATTTGAATAACCTGCAGAACATATGAAATTCCTATTGCTATTTATTTACTTTTGCTATGAGTTCCTAGAAGGTTCCAAAATATCTTTTGGTGTTAAGATTTTTATAATAATAGGCAAGCACCTGTAAGATAGATGTTTACAAAAGACAATTTCTTAGTGTACCTTAAATTGTACCATCATTCATCTACAATTTACGAAGAATCAGACTGTCAGGTCTGTCATGGCCTTATCCATCATCCTGGTAGGCACCATCCACAGTCTCTCTTAATGATCATGCTATCATATGATCGGCAGAAGTCTAAAGAACTAAATCAAGGTAGTGGCAGTTTTTCCTAGTTGGGAGATATGCAATGAAGGTCATAGAATAAGCATAATAGAATATTCTAGGAAACTTCTGCTTTTGTATTAATTTTGTACAGTTCTTTGAGAAGATACTTCAAGAAAAGTTCAAGAGAAACATCCCCCAAAATAGTAGTGTAAAATACAACCTCTTGTGTGAGTGTCTTTTTTTTAAAAAAAAAACATGTTTTATCTGCAGCATCCCCCAGTACTTTCAGTAGATAGTACAATCTTCTACAATGCACTAAAATCTCTATCATGTCTTTCAGGTTCTAGAACAGGGTTATCAAACTCCTGGACTATGGCCAGATATGTCATGCGCTGGACATGCCCACATCTGATTTAGCGAAGGAGAGAAAAGGCCCAATACGTCATGTGACACCACCATGACGATGTGAGTTTGACACCCCTGTTCTAGAGGCAGCTGAGAAGATCGCAAAGTGTCAGGATAAATTGCAATTCTTTTCCTCAGTGAGTTGTACTACATTACCTTTGTGAAAATAAGAAAGTTCAATCTAGTTTATATAACATGAGCTATTTTAAGCCAAACATGAAAAATATATTAACAAGATGACATCAATCATTTTTAATCACTAAAAATCCTATACCCATAATGATCAGCGCAATCTGGTTAACCTACTGTAGAAACAAAACCCTGGATTCTAAAAATTGCTTTTTGACAACTAGCAGAAATTTTTACTGAAAATATAGCATAAATAAATGAAACAAATCTGGTAGATTGCACACATTACATATTAAAATAGAGATGCTTTTTCTCAGCACAACTGAAAATCAAACATATGAATCCAGCATTTCATTTGGCTATTGGCTATTAAAGAGACAACTGCAATAAGCAACTAGATTCAACACTTGAGACATGTTAGTGTTAAAATTGCTCAGCAAATGTAGCTTCAACATGGTTTTGGATGCTGTCCAGAATACACCATTATTGAATACATAGGCAATGAAAGAAAATGTTATGAATAGATTTTCTTTATATGTAAATTCATCTGGACCTGTAAGCAAAAATCTGCTTTGATGTAACCTTTCCTAATGTGGTATATCCAGATATGTTTAAAATACAACCTCCATAGTTCCCAAACTGGACTGGAAATATATGTTGCCACTTACAAGTAATATCAGTGTTTCTCAATAATGGCAACAATACTGATATAGATCAACATTTGTCAACTTGAAAATGTGTGGACTTCAACTGCTAGGGAACTTCTGGGAACTAAAGTCCACACATTTTCAAGACAGGCATGGTTGAGAAACATTGATCTATATCAATATTCCTGACTTGGTAAATAGAACATTGATACACATAGAGCCCAAACACATATATCCATTAAGGTAAGAAATTAGAATGCTGGGAAGAGCTGAAAGTATGACATAGCTTGTTAGTTTCTTGGGGGAACAACAGTTCAAAATAAGTACAGTAGATGAAACATATGTTTAAGAAGGTTTTTTTTTTCCTTTCCATACCAATTTTATGATTTTTCAGCCAATACTGGAGATATTTGTTTTCTTTTGTGTATCTAATTAGATGTGTGTCCAGTTCTTGTTGGTATAAAGCAACGGATTCTATTAACAGTTTCTTTACCACCCAGCCTAATATAAATGTCAGGAAATCAATAGTGTGATTATTAAAAATGGCTCTAGGAAGTACTATTAAGTCCATAAAAAGAACTGCAGCCATTTAGGGACTGTTCAATTTTAGCAGACACATATTATTTCCTCTTTATAGACAATTAATTTCATTTTAAAAAGCAAATACAAAATAGTTACTTAAAGGTAAATCATTGCAAATCAATCTGTCAAAACAGAGGTATTTTAAACACAAATAATTGAAACCTTTATACCTCTCTAATCATAAGCATAATATTTGTATTAGCATTCTATGCAACAGTGGCAAAAATTCAATATGTAATATATTAAGTCAGAATTCTTCTGCTACATTTTTTAAAGAAAAATTGTGTCTAGAACTTACAAATAAAGTCTGAAAATCCTTGTTCTCTGCCCTAGGATACATATATATATATAAAACTCTATATGTCTTTTATGAAAAAGCAAAATCCCCTAAATATAAAACTCTGTACTTTTTTACCTAAAAAACTGTACAGCTGGTATCTTTATGTTTGTCACAACATAAACCCCATTGTAATCCTAGCTATAGAGTTGAAGAAATATTTAATTGTAACTTTATATAGTATGAAGAGTTATCAGATTGCTGATGAAAGATAATATCTTAGCTCAGACTTGAACTGCAGAGTCCTTGACGCTCTCTGAGCTTGATTGTTTTCTTGCAAATGTTTCATTACTAAACTATATAACATCATCAGTGCTAGTAAGGAATGGGATTTAGAATAGTTGCTTTACAGGTCACTAGACTATAAACATATCATATTCATATCATATTCTCCTAGTATATAAACATAAGGTAGTTTACAAATATATAAATACTTGTGGTCAAATCCCAAAATGCTAGGGAAATCATAGAAACCTGGCAATCAGACAAATCAGGCACATATCATTTAAAGGATACAATAAAAAAGCCAAAAGGAAACAAAACCAAAACATTTCTCATCATCAATCAACACCTACATGAGACTGATTAACACCAAAATTAACATTAAGCCCATGTCACACTCCACCAATGGATGGAAAGAGGATGTAAAACGGAGAAAAACACTTGCCATCCGTTGGTTAACGCGATGCTTCCATTTTGTACTCACTGAATCCATTTTTCATCCTCTCTATCCATCCAGCATCTGTCGACTAAGGTTCCATCCACTCAAAAAGTTTTGAGCTGCTCAAAACTTTTTGAGCGGAAAATGTAACCAACACGTCCGTTCTGCATCCGCTAGGCATATGGGGAACATCCATTCTGCATCCGTCATCATCCGTTACGTGCCCGCTACATCCGCTAGGCATCCGCTGCACATCCACGCAACTCAAATCCGCTCCAGCAGAAAGCGGACACAGGGAGGAAGCGGAACGGACGCGGAACAGATGCACAGCGTTAGTAGCATGGACAGAGAAAGGATGAAAGCGGATGCAGCTCGCAAAGAAAGCATTTTAAATGGAAAAAACGTTCGCAGAGGGGACCTATCTCGGATATTAAGGATGTCTAGAGGATGCCTAGAGGATGCAAAAGGACACATAGGGGAAAACCTATATTGCCTATAAAAAGGGGGAGCAACTCACCTGGATCTCACTTTCAGACCAGCAACCCTGCTGTGCAGACCTCTGCAGCCTTCATCTGCCTCTTGCTCTTCCACAGCATACAGTCATGTCCACCACGGATCGTAACACAGTCCTTTTGGAAGCCACCATCATTCTACAACAGTGCAAAGCAATCTACAGGCTCTTTCAACTCTACTATGGGAAGAAAAGGAGGCGGCCAAGAAGCATCTGGGTCCGAAGATGGATCGGGAGAAGAGCAGAATACAGAATGTACAACAAGCTGATGGTGGAGCTGAAGAACGAAGACCCTCATGCATTCCAGAACTTCATGAGGATGCCTCTAGCCATGTTTGACGAAGTTGTGGAGCAGCTGACACCCAGGTTGACCAAGGCAAACACCAATTTGCGGCCCAGCCTGGACCCTGGGCTCAAGGTGGCATTGACTCTGCACCACCTGGCCTCAGGGACCACCTACAGGAGCATGCAGTACGGCTGGAGGGTGACACACAACACCATCAGCATTGTGGTCAGAGAAGTGGTGCAGGCCATCATCGAAGAATACAAGGAGGAGCTCCTCCAGTGCCCCTCCACTGAAGAAGGATGGAAGAAAGTTGCAGAGCAGTGGTATCAGAGATGGAACTTCCCCCACACCGTTGGAGCCATAGATGACAAGCACGTGGCCTGCAAAGCTCCACCCAACTCGGGGTCCACTTATTTCAACTACAAGGGCTTCTTCAGCATCGTCCTCCTTGCCATGGTCGATGCTGACTACAAGTTCATGTACATCGATGCTTCAGGCAACGGCTCATCTTCAGATGCCCAGGTATACAATGCCAGTGACCTCAAGGAGGGGCTGGAATGCAACCTCATCATGGGTTTCCCAGATCCAGACCCCCTGCCCAACGACATGCAAGATGTGCCCTACTTCATCATGGGGGATGACGCCTTCTCCCTCAGAACCTACCTCCTGAAGCCCCACACTTCCAGACTCCTCACCCGTGAAGAGAGGATCTTCCACTACAGGCTGTCCAGGCAACGCGGGTGGTGGAGGTCACCTTTGGCATCCTGGCCAACAGGTTCCAGGTACTTCTCACCACCATGCACCATGCAATGGCCCAGAGACCGTGAGGAGGATCGTGGAAGCTTGCTGCATCCTGCACAATCTCATGCGCACCCACTACCCAGTCTTGCAGAACAGGCTCGTGGACCTCCAACAAGGCAATGGGGACATGGAGCCTGGGGAATGGAGGCAAGGGTGAAACCTGATAGATACTGTGGATGTGCAAGGCCCCAACAGAGCTTTATGTGAAGGGAAGAAGCAGCACAACCTCCTGAAACACTGGTGCAACTCTCCAGCTGGAGCAGTGGAGTGGAAAGACAGGATGATAGATGCTTAATGGATGCTTCCTTCAGCCTGTCTCATCACACTGATGAGATTGGGCCATATATGTTGGGTGGGCCTACAATGAACAGGGCATTTAATAAAGAGTTGTGTTTATGTTGACATGTGTGGATCAATGATTACATTAGTATTGATAATGAAGGCCCATAGGTGTGGCACCTGGGAGGGTGGACCATACAGTCCCATTATGCTTGCACTGGAGGTTTATCTATCCCCACAGCTATCTCAACCAATCCCACAGCTATCTTAACCCATCCCACAGCTATCCTAACTCATCCCACAGGTATTCCTGCCCATCCCACAGGTATCCTTGCCCATCCCACAGCTATTAACCATCCCAAAACGTATCCCTTCCCATACCAGGTGTGCATGTGCTTCCACCAGCCGAGGAACACCTCCGAAGTGTATCCCAGGCTCTCCACCTTCTCTCTCCAAGCAGCCTGCTTCCTTTTGGTGTCCCTGTAGGGCCTGTATCCCTTCTGCCATAGATAGTCATTCTCTCTCAGCCACTCCAGCACCTCCTCCTCATTTTCCTCCTCAATGGAGTATTGCCTCCTCTCCCATTCTCGCATATGCCTCTTCCTCCCTTTGGCAGGACCACATGGGCCCTCATCAGAGGAGCTTCCAGGTTGTAGGGGCTGCTCCTCCACATCACCAGCAGCAGCAGCAGCAGCAGGATCATCATCAGCAGCAGCAGCAGCACCAGCAGCGCCAGCAGGACCAGGAGCACCAGCAGGACCAGGAGCACTAGCAGGACCAGGAGCACGAGCAGGACCAGGAGCACGATCAGGACCAGCAGGACGAGCAAGACCAGGAGCACAAGCAGGACCAGCAGGACCAGCAGGACCAGCAGGACCAGCAGGACAAGGAGCAGCTTTAGTAGAGTAAGCACCAGCAGAAGCACCACCACCAGAAGCAGCTTCAGCAGAGTAAGCACCAGCAGAAGCACCACCTCCATAAGCAGCATCAGCAGCTCCTCCAGAAGCAGCATCAGCAGAAGCACCACCGCCAGAAGCAGCATCAGCAGAGTAAGCACCAGCAGAAGCACCACCGCCAGAAGCAGCATCAGCAGAGTAAGCACCAGCAGAAGCACCACAACCAGAAGCAGCATCAGCAGAGTAAGCACCAGCAGAAGCACCACTGCCAGAAGCAGCATCATCAGCTCCTCCAGAAGCAGAAGCAGCAGAAACCCCAGCCCCAGAAGAGCGAGCCCTAGCTACAGAAGCCCCAGCAGAAGCAGAGTGAGGGCCAGGGGGTGGGAGGGTGGCCCTGTCCCTCTTTGTAGGGCTGGCAGAAGATGGCTGAGGCTTTCTCTTCTTCCCCATGGTTGTGGGGTTGCTGGCTGGCAGCAAGGCTGGCAGGCAGGCAGGCTGGCAGGCAGGCTGGCAGGAAGGCAGGCAGGAAGGCAGGCAGCAAGGCCAGCAGCCAGGCTGGCAGGCAGGCTGGCAGCAAGGCTGGCAGCAAGGCTGGCAGGCAGGCATGCACCAAGGCTGGGAAGCAGGCTGGCAGGCAGGCAGGCAGCAAGGCTGGCAGGGAGGCTGGAAGGCAGGCTGGCAGCAAGGCTGGCAGGCAGGCAGACAGCAAGGCTGGCAGGGAGGCTGGTAGACAGGCTGGCAGGAAGGCAGGCATGCAGGCAGGGCAGGCTGGCAAGGCAGTCGATGTGTCTGGAAGCAGGTCTTTCCTCTGAATGGTGACCTGCTTGGGAGCTGCTTTCCTTTATATCTGCGGGGCTGATGCAGTGCATCCTCCCCGCATGCGCAGTGAACACTAGGTATCCGCTAGGGATCCGCTAGGCTTCCACTCTGCATCCGCTTCATCCGGTTGGCATCCACTTTGCATCCGCATCATCCGCTTGGCATCTGCTCTGCATCCGCTGTTTCCGTTCCGCGTCCACTTTGCTGTGCTCCCCCGGAAGCCTTGCGATTGTGCCATCCGCTCCCATCTGCTTCCATCTGCTAAGCTTCCGTGGAGCATCTGCTTTCCATCCGCCCTGCGTCCTCCCCCCATCCGTTCCTTTCCGTGTTGTCCGCTCTGGTTATGCAAATTTTTGCCCCTTTTGAGAGCTGATAACAACGGATGGAACATTTTTCTCGTCCGCTGTGTCCTTTTTACAAACATTTTGCATCCATCGGCCAGTGTGACAGGGCCTTTAGACTAACAATCAAGAGGCAAATAAGACCCCAATTAAGGAACTTCCTTGTTCAGCAAAACAGATGAACACCAAACAACAGTCCAATAGAGGCACCACCAAGAACACTGACAAGGCAAGCCACTAGTATAATGCTGTCAAACTCCCAGCCCCTAAGCAGGATATGTAACACAATGGCCATGTCCACAGCCAGTTTAGTGAAGGGAAAAAAGTCCCAATATGTCACATGATGCTGCCATGATGATGCAAGTTTGACACCCCTGCATAGTATATAAAATGACAGCAAACCTGATTCTCTTCTAGCATTGATAATATAACCTTGTTTGATAATGAAAAAACTACAAGAAAATAACCAAGCACAGCGAGTACGAAGGATGCAGTTATCAAATTTATTTTTATTTGTTGTGATAGAAGGTTGGAAATCACTTCTTTACATAGTTTAATATCTTTTTCTTTCTTTCTTTTTTCTTTTTCTGCTTGCATTCACTTTTTCTCCTGTAATTAAAAATAAGAATTTTGAAAAAAGGAAAATTATGTTTTGTGAACTAATTCCATAAGCCTCTGAACTAATTCACAATCAGTTAATTACAGACCTCTGATAAGAGTTTTGTGCCTTCCCTGGTCTGATGAAAGTATAAAAAAGTATATAAAAATAAGAGATAGTCAAAGAGGAGAGAGCACTCAGTCAGCACTTATGTTATGGCCAATGTAGGCTCAGTAAGATTTCCTTGATAAAATGTATGTATCCACGAACATGCAAAAAGAAAGAAACCTTACATTTATTTCAAGAGGTAAAAAAGTATTCAGTGATCATGACAACACTGTAATAATTAATTGGCAAATTAGCAAGTACAGACTCACAACTTATGTTATGCTATGAATCTGTTCCTTGCACAAAGACTTTCATCTATGATTGTGGAGTCAAGTTTACTTTTGAAGGAGCAGGGCATGAATCTCGTATGGCAAAATGTGGGGCTTCCCAAATTTCCACCTGCAGAAAACTCTGGGTCTTATTTAACTGCCTTTTAACAAACAAACATTTTTTTTTTATGGCTGCCATTATTTTCTGCTTAAGGAATGTCATTCCATGTTATTACCTGACCTCTTAAGGAGCATTTATAAGTGCACCATCATGCCTCCTGTTCCTGTCCTATTGTCCCCATTTATTTGTACCTATTTCCTGTATTCTTACTCATGTTTATAATATACCATTGTCTTGTAAGCAATTGACAAATAAAACAAATAAATAAATCTTTCTTCTTTACCCTAGTATTTAGGATTGATACAGACGGTCCATATGGTCCATTCCAAACATTTACTCAAGCTACAAAAATGATAGCAATGGTGAAAAGGGAAAATTTAACTGTTTAACTGTTTTGTTAACCTTGCCAAATAATAAATAGAAGGAATAGATTTTCCAAGCAGTTAAAGTGATTTAGCTATTGTCACCCACTTGCTTTGCCTATTAATGCACTTTTAACATTCCTCAACATTTTTTCACTCCCATTCCTTGGTAGTGCTTTGAATAACCAACTCAAAATTTAAAATGAACTGCAAGCAGATTCCATAACATGCATGCCAGAGAAAACATTGACTTTATTTTTATATCAACAAGAAAAATGACCCTGCATATTTTGTAGTAATGCAAAAGGTTTGTTTGGGATATTCAATTTTCTCTCCAAGGACGATGTAAATAATGAAATTATTTTATTAAGTACTTTTTAATATTTAGAGATGTTGACATGCTTTTCTTTAAGGCATATATCTCCTGCTCAAAATTTATTTTTGCATACATGCATACATACACACATATGTATGTGTCAAAATACAATATATGTCACTTATGAACTTTTATAAAATTATTACTTGGTCTCAATTTGCAAATTGGCAAGGAAATACAACATTTTTATACATACTAACTCTATACCCATGCTTTACTACGAAACTATGTGATTGGGCTTAGTTTGGGGGGAGGAAAATAAGGGGGGGGGATTGTGCCTCTGCCTACCAGCATCCATCAGTATTTATCTGGCTAGTATCCTGTCAGTGTGTGAGAGACTTGAGGGCTGTATGGAAACTGAAGCAGTATTTGCTGTGGGAGCAAGAAGGAGACAGCAAGGAACTTGGGCATGGCTTAGCTCAACTGTTCTGTACTAAAGCTGCTTGACGCTGTGAAACTAAAACTGAAACTGAAACTCCTCTCCTCTATTTGTGTTTTGCATTTGGAACAGATTTCTTTTCAGGTGGGAAGAGGAGTAGAACTCCTTAGCATCAAAGCTTGTAAATAATAATACAAAAAATACAAATGCTCTGATGGTCATTTTGAAAAATCTTTCTTAGTGAGCACCTAGAAGCCAAGAGGAACATATGTTCCAAATTTCAAGTTTGTAGGCTTTACAGTTCTGGAGATTTTGTGATGATGCATAAGTGCTATTTCGCTTTTATAGATAGATAGGTGATAGATAGATGATAGATGATAGATGATAGATGATAGATGATAGATAGATAGATAGATAGATAGATAGATAGATAGATAGATAGAAGATAGATAGATAATTATTTTTTCTTATATTTATCCATTTCATGTATTCAAAACAATGTTTATACTTATACCTGTTATCTTGTAATTGGTTGACAAAATAAATAAATAGACAAATAGATATATAGATAGATAATAGATTAAATTTCAAATAGTCTTATTTTTAATAGTTTTATTATCTTATTATCTCAAAACGTATTGCCTATTGGTTCTGTGTCTATATCTGTCATTAAATCAATTTATACTTCAATGTAATTGTGTGCTGGTGTTCAATTCAAATCTTCCCTTAGAGGAAATTAAATATTGGAGAACTTCCTCTAAAAATCTAAGTTAAAACATTTTACTTACTCTTTCCTTCTCTGTCTTAAGAAGATGGTGGGTTGCAAGTCCTTTTCAGTCCCTGAACAGAATTACTATGTGGACAAGTATGCTTCTATCTGTAAAAAGCCTTCCTGAAATGTTAATTTCCTTATGTTCCAGGAGATATTGTCCATAGAAATTCTGGAGAAATTGTGTGGAAAAGAGATTTCCTCTGGAGTTTTCTATCATGTGTACAAGTAGCTTAGGATTACAAGGCAAAGAGCAAGACTGTTAATGTCTGTTCCTGTTGAATGTATATTCTTAGTAAGATATCAGTCTAGTGTAGAGGTGTCAAACTGGTGGCATGCAATCTGGATCCGTCATGCACAGGCCACACCCACTCTAGCTCCACGAATGGGAAAAACATCATAAAACATCAAGTGACAACATGATGTGGCAAGTTTGACACCTGTGGTCTAATGTTTCTTGCAAACAAAATTTTATACTCACTGTGCTGTGAAAAAAATACAATAACTTTTTGAAACATAAATGTCTGTTTCTATCTTTGGTAACAGCAACATGATTAAACAGGCACAACACAAACTTTTAGTTGCATCAAACCTGAAGGCAAGAATGTAAGCATGGAATGTAAGCACATTGCACACAGATATATTTATTTATTTGGCCTTATCCCTCTTTTTCTAAATACTATGATTTTACTTCCCAGAATAAATACTGAATGAAAAGTTTTCAAAAACAAATCTAAAGGTTTCCGACAGATAAATCCATTGAATTTAATGATATTGATTTCCAGGCATTTATGATTCCACATCTATATTCTAATTAACTGATAGGAATGAGTCAAGTGCCATCAATTCATGCATAATGATATATGAAATATGTTTGAGACACCAAAGCTGGAATGGAGGTCAGTGAAATTTTATACACATATGTTTTGGATGAGGTTTTGTCTGCTTTACTACAGGCATTTTCAGAATGTACACAGAGAAAGCGTTGGCAACATTTATTGTACATACTGTCTGCAGGTTCAGATAAGAAACAATTAAAGCTGGTTCCTGAATATAAAGTTGCATTTTAGAAGGAAAAAAGAGAGGGTGAGGAAGGGTGAGGAAGAACCTACCAATGATGAAACTTTGACATAAATGTACAGAAAAATAGAAAAAGAAAAAAAAAGACTATAAATCAAATCCTTAACTTGTGAACTCAGCTTGGAGAATTGCGAAATGTTTAGTTTCATTATTTAAATATGCCAGTGGATTTGAAACACCAGTGAGCATTTCCTGACTTTGTAGATCATTTAAAAGCTTAAGAGATTATCAAACCAGTCGTTTAAAATGACATTTTCACTGAGCAAATGTTTGTCCATTAAATAGCCTGTATGTCACAAAATCTGATCAGACTTGGCAGTGTTATAGGATCTTCATATACTTCCAAGCCCACTGTTTGCTCATAAAGCTGTCAAGTCTTCATTTGATGAAACATGTACAAATTCAGTAATGTTAGCCGTATTCCAGCAAGTTAATTTGTTCTGGCATTTATTCTGTAACTTCTATTAGGATTTGTTTTTCTCTTAATTTATCCTTTTAGTTTAATTTTAGTTTTAGGAATGACCAGTATTTTTCCAAAGCTTTCAGGATATGAAACCTAAGGATATATTTAATATTCAAACATCCAACAGTTCTGGTTATAAAAAATGGAATCCTGATGAATCTTTATAATCTTATATTTTAAAGGCAAATATTTGGGTTTTCAGTGAGTAACCAAAGCTAAAACTCAACATAACAAATTTTGTCCCCCTGTTAAAAAAATGACATGTGGGAGAATAACTTTATTCTGCTGAAGCTTAGTGTCAGTTTCATTCCTCAGACTTACAGTTTGATCTGTGCAAAATATGAAGAAATATGTAAATTATAGATATTATAACTGCAATATTTCTTTAACTTGGAAAAAAGTCATGAATGTATCATTGATTTTTGTAGACAAAAATGGAAGGGAAAATATTTTAAAAATGTAAGTATCTTTTTAAAAATTAAAAAGTCCATATTTTAACTAGACTTATTTTGAATATCAAGCAGAATTTATTACACAAGCAAGCCATGCTTTTGACATATTCCTGAGTCACTACCCCTGTCCTTCTGTTGCCCTGGTGCTTAAATGGCAAAGCAAACAACAGCAGGGCTGGATAGAACTCCTACAGTTTTGTATTTTATGTGTGTAGCATCAATTTTTCTCTGGAAATTTTAGTATTTATAATCTCAGTTCCTGTAGAGAGAGGCACTTCACTAAAGTGTACAACATATGATTAGGACAATAATTTCCAGGGGAAAACTGAATTCCCATTATACTGTAACTCTTTCTGAAAAGAGAGCCCTTTTCTTGATAGGAATGTGGCATAAAGTATCTGGTTCCCCTTGCATATGCTTGAACTTGATTATTGTTTGGAGGACTATTCTGTTAGAATCTGAGAATATTCTATTCTCACCTCACACTTTCATTGTTCCTCATTCTAGACCTTAGGGAAAAGAAAGAATTGGTAGAAATATACATCCTGGAGTTCAAGCCAATATTTATTTCTAATGTATGAGGAAACAGCTTCCCTAATGTCCTCCAGTTTCATCTATATTTTTAAAAAACTAGGTTTGTTTAGTTCCAGACTTGGATGTATGAACTATGGAGGTTGGGTTTTTTTTTCTCTTCATATACAAGTCAATGTAGATATATATTCTTGATCATAAAATGCCAAATGTTATTACAGCACATAAAGAATAAGATGTATTTTGAGAAACTTTTTGTTAAGAAGTAACATCTATACAACAAATTATTCATGAGTAGTGCTTTGTCCTTCCTTGTTTTTTATATTACCCCTTGTGATTAAGTCAATCAAGTTATAGCAAAAATAAGTAACATGTTTGTTTATCATTAGCTGCTCTCTCTTGTGGTCTTTCCTCTCAATGCAAACCATAGCAAACCATGCTAAAAAAAGCTAAATGCACACATTGCAATGTGGTGTGACAAGCAGCTGTAAGTATTTGCTGTGTGCATATTTGCAGTTAGATGTGACCTTCAGAATAATGAGAAATTAACTTGAATGTGGTCTTGTAAATTAGTAGAAATGTGTTTCTAGATAGTGAATTGTTTTTCTTTGATCTTCAAATGAGATAAATGCAACATTTATTTCGATATATTTCATGTTAATTGAACCTCAAAGAATGTTAGTTAGGGTTGTTTTCAGTTTGGCTGGAAATGCAATTAAGAAATGGGTACAGTAACTGAAATAAGCTGTGTTGGTGCTATTGCTATATTTTGAATGGATATTCACAAGATTTTTCATATGACTTTAATTAAGTGTTACATGGCAGTAAAGAATATAATTTTGGAAAAAAAGAAAAAAAAACAATGGACTTTTCACAAATACAGGATAGAAAAAAATAGTTGTATAAAAACCGTAATATAAAATTTGCTTTGTGGAAATATATTGATAATATATTATGTTAATATTGGCATTAGTCAGTTTTCCATAAAGTGACAAGAAGAGAACTTTTAAGTGCGCATATCCAATGTTGGGGAACTATATCTATGAATTATCCTATTTCAAACACATTATGCAAAGACCTAGCTCTCTAGAAAAGGTTCTGATACTGGAAAAAGTAGAAAGAAATACCAGGTTCCTGAAAAGTGTTGAACAGCTAATGGAGAAATATGCTCTTCCTAAAGTAGATATTAGGTTGTGGGAAAGATGACCCAATTCAACAGAGAAATATAAACAAAGAATGATTTTAAAATGTTGTGACAAGGGGTGATATAATTATTCTAAAAACAAGATCTGCAAGCTTATACTGGACAATTCAAGCACCATTAAGGAAAACATGGAAGTTTATAATAGAATAAGATAAATAAACACAAATGTTTAGAAGCTGGTCATAAGAGAACATTATTTTGAAGTTTGTAAACAATAGTAACATTTATGAATCTTTTTTTTTTCTTTAAGTTCATCTTGGTTACATGATTTGTTCATGAAAAAGAACATCAATAATGTTTTATATAGCTTGGCCATATGGAAAAGAAATATTAACCTAATGTTTAGTAGTATTTTCTAATAATAAACATTTATTCACCTGTACATACCAATAAAATAGTGTTGATATTGGTCTCTATTTCTGGTTTGCCTCAGAATTCTCCTTTAGAATCCTGCAGCACAGATCTTATCTATCTGTTCTGTGTGATAATATAACCAATTAAAAATAATTCTACATCTGATGCATACCCTATAATAAATACCCTATAATAAATGTTTGTACATGACATTTAGCATTTTCAGAGAAGTCCCTTGAAAAACAGAAACTTTGATATCTGGCTCTCGATTTTACAATAGATTTACAAAGAAATGAAATAGTATATACACTGAGTGTTTTGTTGTAACTACATAACATAACACAACACAACATAAGTAATATCTGTAAAATACTTATCTAAGGTTCCAAATCTAGTACAGCCTACAGATAACAAGAAGCTTTTCCAAAATTGTCTAAGAAATGTATGAGATAGGTCTTTTTCTAATTTAAAAAGAAGCAAATTGAAATGGTCCCTTGATAACTGATGTAAAGAATCACATTTGCCAACAATAACCATAAAAATTATGCACTGAACTTGTGAATTTGTGAGTTTATTACAACCTGATCCAATACTCCTTAAGAGAAGAGTTTCCTAGAGGAGACAATGCAGGTCTGACTTTTTGCTTCATAAAAGGTAATCTAAGAAAGCATTATGTAAAGGCCGCTGAAGTTCAATTTACATATTCAAGTAAGAAAGAGGAAGTATTTCAATCAATGACAAACATTCAAAGATGTTATATTAATTATATCCAAATTATAATGGTTGTTGCCATATATCAATCATCACAAAATAACGAGACATTTCATAAAAATAGCTATGTGAATCATTTTTATCCTCAAGTCAAAGAGGGGATAATGTTTTTTTTCGTAGATAAAGTTTTTTTATTTTTAAACACAAACATACACAAACAAAAACATAGAAACATGAAATCTTCTTCCATTTTATATACATACAATGTGTCAGTTGGTTACGTATCTTTTGTGCTATACTTTTGTAGTCATTTTTTCACAATTTATGTCAATCTTCACATTGTCAAACGAACATATATTTATATATTTATCAGTTATTAATCATCCATGACTAAACTATTTGTTCCATCGTTTTATATGAGATATTCCACATTTTATCTTAAAATTTATGTTATACTTTCAACCTTGTGGTTATATATATTTATATCATGTTTTATATCATTCTATTAGATTTCTATCACAAAATTATCTAGTCTATTATATTACCATGCCTTTTTATCCAACCATTGATAAAACAAATCCCATATCATATAAAATCGCTTATATTCTTGTTCTCTAATTTCAAATGTCAATTTACTCATTTCAGCACAGTCCATAGTTTTTTGGTTAACTTCTTCCTGCATAGGTATTTTGTCATTTTTCCAGTTCTTTGCAAATACAATTCTAGCCGCTATTAAGACATTTACAATCAAATATTTCAGTTCTTTATTGTATATGTCTAGTATGACTCCCAATAAAAAGATCTCTGATTTAAAGTCTATATGTTGTTTTATCTTTTTTTCCAACCATGTATGGATTTTAGTCCAGTATTTCTTTGTGTCTGAACATGTCCACCACATATGTTAGTTGGGACCAGGTATCTGATGACATTTCCAGCATTTATCCAATTTATTCTTAAACATTCTCGCAAATCTCATCGGGGGTAGGTGCCACCTGCAAACATATTATACAAATTTTCTTTATATGCAGTTGACATTGTCATTTTATAATTTTGAGACCACAATTTTTGCCATTTTTCCAAATCAATCCCATATCCAAAAAATTTTCCCTAAGCAATCATCATTACTTTAACTTGCTCCTCCTCCAATTTATATTCTAATAGATATCCATAAAGATTTTTTAATCACCTTTTCATCAGTACCATCCAAATTTTATCTAAGTCAATCAATTTATCATAAATACCTTCTGCCTTGGAGTCTTTATCAAACCTAGCTTGTATTTGCAAATAAGAAAATCAATTTATTTTTACAACTTGTTCTTTCAACGTTTGCATAGATTTAAATTCACCCTTTTCATTCAATAGTTCCCCATATCTCACTGTTTGTTCCTTTTTATATATTATTGGATAAGAAAAAGCTTCAATAGTTGATATCCATGTTGCAATTTTTAAGTAATATTGTCTTTTAATCTTCTCCCAGCTCAAAAACAATGCCTCACGAATATAATGTCTTCTAAAATACCCCTGTGTTTTAGTTCTCTTAAATCAGAGAAAGGCATGCCATCCCAGCAGCAAGTCATGGCCTTCTAAAGTCAATAATCTACTGTTCCTTAGCATTATCCATTCCTTTACCCACATCAAACTTGTCGCCTGGTAATACAGCTCCCAATTGGGCAAGACAAACCCTTGTCTTATTCTTGCATCTTGTAACAGCTTTAATTTTATTCTTGCTTTTTTACCCTGCCAAATATATTTCAACACAATTCTATTTAAATCTTCAAAAAACTCTTTCCTTAATCAAATAGGAATTATCTGGAATAAATATAAAACTCTAGGCAATATATTCATCTTAATTGTGGATATTCTCCCAAACAATGATAGTTGCAGTTTTGCCCATTTCATCAAGTCTGTCGCAATCTGCTGTTTGAGTTTCACATAATTATCTTCCTTCAGGGTACTGCATCTGGTGTAATATTTAACCTTGTATTTAACCTAAGTATTTAACCTTGTTCGTGACCTGCATTTTTAAAGTTTCTTCCAACTCTTTCTTTTGTCTTGTTAACATATTCTTTGTTAATATCTTTGTTTTGTCTTTATTAATTCTCAGACCTGCTACTTTTCCATATTCTTCTACTTTTTCTATTAATTTGGGTGTTGTTTCCATTGGGTCTTCTAATATAAATACTAGGTCATCTGCAAAAGCTTTTAATTTATACTCCTCCTTTTTAATTTTCATTCCTTTTATTTCTTTTTCTTCTCTGATATTCCTGTTCAACACTCCCAATGTTAACACAAATAGCAGAGGCAACAATGGACAACCATGCCTTGTCTCTTTTCTTATGTTTATGGATTCTGTTAATTCTCCATTCACCATCACCTTTGCAATTTGTTCATGATATATTGTTTCAATGGCTTGGATAAATTTCTTAACAAAGCCCATTTGTATCAGTTGCAGTAAAATAAATCACCAACTCACATTGTCAAAGGCTTTTTGAGCATCTAGAAACATCAAGGCCATTTGCTTCTCAGGGTGTGCTTCATAATATTCCAGAGTATCCAAAATGATTCTCCCATTGTCTTTGATTTGTCGCTTTGGCAGAAATGCATTTTGATCAGTATGAATAAAATTATTTAAGTATCTTTTTAGTCTTTCTGCCAAAATTGAAGCAAAGATTTTATAGTTCAATAAAAATATAGGTCTATAATTTTTAACTTGCTGCAGGTCTATACCTTCCTTCAGTATAAGTGTAATTCTGACCATGTTTTTGGTATTCTTTTCTTTAACATAACTTCATTCATAACTTCTAGAAGATGAAGATTCAATATTTCCTGAAAAGTCTGACAGAATTCTGCTGGCAACCCATCTGGACCTGGAGCTTTTCCAGCATTCTGTTTTTTTTAAGGCTTCTGTTAGTTCTATCATTGTTATATATCCTTAGAACATTGTTTCAATTTTTTTAGGTATCTGAGGTAAATTTGCTTTCTGAAGATATTGCTTGATTTTTTTCTTCTAGAATATTCTCTTAAAAGTATAGTTTTCCATAGTAATTTTGTATAATTTTTTTCTTCTCCTCATTTCCATAACAAACCTATCTTTATTTATCAATTGGCTAATTCTTCTTTGCTTCTCTTTCCTTTCGCAGTTTATAAGCTAGCCATCTGCCTGGTTTATCATCATCTTCAAAGTAATTATGTTTCCCACATTTAATTTTTTGTGCGAATTCCTTTTTTTCCATTAGTTCCATTTTATGTTTAATTATATCCATTTTATTTTTAATGTCTTTTTTTTGTGGGAACTTCTGTAAGTCTTTTTCCAATCTTTTATAGTCATCTAAAGAGGGGAAAATGTTAATAGCAGGTACATCTAATAGACCTATGCTTCCCCATTTTTCCTCTATGTTAATTTCCAAAACATTAAAATCAATAATGATACACAATGTTTTTTCATGTTCAGTTCATGCAGATATGGATTATGGCTCACATTTTTTCACAACTCGTAATAGCATATAATTCCAAATAATATTGTGGGATTCCTGCACTTAGAGTACATAAGACAAGTCCCCTCCCCTCAAAAAAAGTCACCTTCCAAATTCAACATTATATTTTAAAGATTTGTAGGTTTAAACAGGGTGAACAAGTTACTAGAAATCAAGGATTTTATACTCAATATTAATTCCAAGCAAGGAGTCCCCCTTAAAACATAATAGACACAGAAATATTGTCAGTGAGGGGGGATGATTAGTTGTTTTCATTTGTATTTGCATATTTATTAATTATTATCCCACAGTTTAATGTTTTAGTCATTTTCAAATTTTAAGGGCATGAAAAGAGTAATATTTCATGGTTCCGTTTTCTAAGCATTCTTCCATATTTCCCAACAAATTCTACTCATGCACCTTTCTGTCTTTTCCAAACAAAGAATAAACATGTCTTTAAACCTGATGTGTATAAGTGTGTATGTGCCATTGTACATTTTTTTTAGTCCTTAGCAAGAATATCAAAAGTTTAGGAAGAAAAAACAAAAGCAATTCTCTCCTCTTCCAATCTTTACCACATGTTCACTAGGCACTTGAAAACAGCTGTTAATCCCTGTGTCTAAGCCTTCAGTTTGATTAGAAAAAGAGAAAAATCAATTTTACTTTTCTATCATGGGCATCATAACATGATCTTTTCAAGAATGCATCAATGCAGATAGGAGCAGTTAGGTTAAATTGGGTTAATTTTGAACTTGACTCCTAAAACAACAGCCAAAATATATAAATAAAGTATGTCTCACTGCAAAGGCTTCCAGATATAACCAACCATATTGGAACCAGCACTGCTTTATTTCATCTGCCAGGTGACTGTTCAGGCAGCCAGTTTAAGATATTTTCCCTCCACCCTCCCCTTCTGCCATTTCACAAAGACAACAAACTGACAGAAAACAAGCCTTGCCCATTTTGCATTTTCCAATATCTTCTATTTCAGAGGCCTTTCCTTTATTCCTAAAGTGGTACTTGTTAAAGGAACTGTGACCAATCAGGCTGTTTTCTTTGAGGATGATAACACTGCTGTAGAAGCTTCATTATTATGCTAATCGAGCACAGTCTGAGCAGCTTTCATAACTGCCATATTAAATCATCTACCAAGGGGAAACCTCAAGAGCCATTTACATTGCTCTGTATGCATATTAATGAAGCTGGATGCTGCAGAGTTATGGAAGGGTTTTTTGTTTTGTTTTCTATGGCAGGAAGCAATAGGCTGATGGGCTTGGGGAGAAAATAATGTCAAATGTCTTGGAAAATCAGAAGTGGCTAAACTTCAGCAAGGTTCACCTATGAAGTTCTGTTATCTGTCTTAATTAAGAGAGATGTTTGAGTGGGTGATATTTAGCTAAAAAATAGCAGTGAATTGGTTCAGATCATCACACAATCAATGGCTTGTTTTTCCTGAATTAGGGAAGATGGGAAAGGGAATCTCTGCACAGCTTTGAAAGAACAGTATAATGCCTCACTCATTTGGCAAATCACTTCCAAAAATCTTGCCAAGAGTACTGCACAGCCTTGTCCAGGAAGTCACAAGGTGTCAACAAGGACTAGAAAGCACAACTGTGATGCATACGGAGACAGATATGAACTTAAGCCCCTGTCACACTGAACCAACGGATGCAAAGAGGATGTAAAATGGACAAAAAAGCTTGCCATCCATTGGAAAACGCGATGCATCCATTGTGTACTCACTGCATACGTCTTTCATACGCTCTATCCGTAAAACATCCGTCTACTGCTATTTCATCCGCTCAAAAAGTTTTGAGCTGCACAAAACTTTTTGAGTGGATGAACTTTCCGCCGCGTACGATCTACATCCATGACACATACGGGCAACAAAGGTTCTACGTCCGTTGTCATCCATTACACGTCCAATGTATCCTCTTGGCATCCTCTGGACATCCTCGCAACTCACATCTGCTCCAGCAGAAAGTGGAAAGAGGGAGGAAGCAAAAGGTACGCGGAACGTCCACAAAGCGTTAGTAGCACGGACATAGAAAGGATGAAAGCAGATGCATCTCATATAGAAAGCATCAAAACGGACAAAACGTTCATATATGGGACGTATCTCGGATATTTAGGATGTCTGGAGTATGTCTAGAGTATGTGGAAGGACACCTCGTGGAAAACCGACATTTCCTATAAAAAGGGGGAAGAAATGACCTGGATCTCACTTTCAGTCCAGCAGCCCTGGTGTGCAGACCTCTTCAGCCTTGCTCTTGCTCTTCCACATCCACCATTGATCTCCACCATGGATCATCACACACTCCTTTTGGTAGCCGCCATCATTCAACACCAGAACCAAGCCCTCTTCAGACTGTTTCACCTTTCCTACACAAAGAGAAGAAGGAGACATCCAAGAACTGTCTGGCTCCGACGATGGATCAGGAGAAGAGTGGAGTTTGGACTCTATGACAAGCTGATGGTGGAGCTGAGGAATGAAGACCCTCGTGCATTCCAGCACTTCATTAGGATGCCACCAGCCATGTTTGACGAAGTTGTGGAGCATCTGAGACCCAGGTTGATCAAGGCAAACACCAACTTCCGTCCCAACCTGGACCCTGGACTGAAGGTGGCACTGACTCTGTGGCACCTGGCCTCTGGGACCACATACAGAAATATGCAGTATGCCTGGAGGGTGCCACACAACACCATCAGCATTGTGGTCAGAGAGGTGGTGCAGACCATCATCGAAGAAGATGTGGAGGAGCTCCTCCAGTGTCCAACCACTGAAGAAGGTTGGAGGAAAGTTGCAGAGCAGTGGTGTCAGAGGTGGAACTTTCCCCACACCGTTGGAGCCATACATGGGAAGCACGTGGCCTGCAAAGCTCCACCCAAGTCGGGGTCCACTTATTTCAACTACAAGGTCTTCTTCAGCATCATCCTTTTTGCCATGGTTGATACTGACTACAAGTTCATGTACATCGATGCTTCAGGCAACGGGTCAGCTTCAGATGCCCAGATATACAATGCCAGTGACCTCAAGGGTGGGCTGGAAAGCAACCTCATCATGGGTTTCCCAGATCCAGACCCCCCACCCAATGACACACCAGATGTGCCCTACTTCATCGTGGGGGATGACATCTTCTCCCTCAGAACCTACCTCATGAAGCCCTACACTTCAAGATACCTCACCTGTGAAGAGAGGATCTTCAACTACAGGCTATCCAGGGCAAGACGGGTGGTGGAGAACGCCTTGGGCATCCTGGCCAACAGGTTCCAGGTACTTCTCACTACCATGCAGCATAGCCCAGAGACCGTGAGGAACATCGTGGAAGCTTGCTGCATCCTGCACAATCTCATGCGCACCCGCTACCCAGTCTTGCAGAACAGGCTTGTGGACCACCTACAAGGCAATGGGGACATGGAGCCTGGTGAATGGAGGCAAGGACAAAACCTGATAGACACTGTGGATGTGCAAGGCCCCAACAGTGCTTCACATGGAGGGAAGAAGCAGCACAACCTCCTGAAACAACTCCCCAGCTGGAGCAGTGGAGTGACAAGACAGGATGGTAGATGCTTAATGGATGCTTCCTTCAGCCTGTCTCATCACACTGATGAGATTGTGTCATGTATGTTGAGTGGCCGTACAATTAATAGGGCATTAATAAATTTTGTTTATTAATAAGTTTTGTTTATGTTGAAATGTGTGGATCAATGATTAAATTGTTATTGATAATAAAGGGCCATATGTGTGGCAGCTGGGAGGGTGGACCATACAGTCCCACTATGCTTGCACTGGAGGTTTATCTATCTCACAGCTATCATTACTCATCCCACAGTTATCCATTGCACAGCTATCCTTACCAATCCCACAGCTATCATTACCCATCCCACAGCTATCCATCCCACAGCTATGCTTACCCACAAGCATGCAAAGGCTTAACCCTTTTTTCAAAGTTTTCCCCAACACTTTATTAAGTAAAAAAAAATGAGCCAAGTGTGTGAAGCAAAGATAACCTTTATTAATAACAAACTGTATGACTTTATTAAAAAGCAAAATGACCCAAGTAAAGTGTCTTTAAGCAAAGATAAGGTGATCAGGTTACAACTCAGTCTCTGGCACTCTTTTCAGTCACTCTGAGGCGTGCCCATGGTCTCAGATGTAAAGGGGCCAGGGACTGTGGAGGCGGCTGTTGCTGGAGTGCTGGTCTGGGGCACCATTGGGGTGCCTGGCCCCAAGAGTACAACAGGAGATGGTGTGTGCAGGAAGTACTCAGAGAGCGGACTCAGTCCTGTGAGGTTGAGAGGCACTTCCTCAAGGACCTGGGATGTGAGGCCCAAGACCGATGACAGATGTTCTGAGGAAGGGCTTGGCTGTGAGGTGGAGGAAGGAGGAGTGTAGTGGGGCTGTCTGGTCTGCAGCTGGGTCATCTGAGGCATCTGTGGCATCTGTGGCATCCGAAGAACCTGGGTCTGGACTGGGAAGGGCTGCCTCTGCTGTGGGAAGTCCTGGTAGTGGTAGGCTTGGTAGGCGAGGGGCTGCTGAAATCCATGGAAGGGCTGTGACATCGCCTGGGGTGGAGTAGCAGACCTGGAGTGGGTAGCAGCAGGTTCAGCTGGGCCTGGAGGATGGTGCAGAAGAGCTGTGATCCTCTCCTTCATCGCCTGGTACTGGGCCTCGGGCATGTCCATGAGGGTCTGGCCCACGTACGTGATAAAGGGCTTGCAGTTGGAGGATGTTATGTCAAAGTGGACCAGCTGGGAGAGGAGATCTGTGCTTGCTTTTTATTGTGTCCCTGATCCCCAAGAGGACAGTGTGACTCTGTCCCTCCGGTCTGCCTCTCTGCCTGCTTTCTGTGGAGGTGGAGCAGGGGTGGGTGTGGGTGGGTCTCTGGTGGCTGCCTCTTCTTGCTCCATATGAGACAGCGGATCCTCCATGTCCTCTGGCACGGGGAGTGCAGCTGTGGGGACGGTATCTGTCATGGAGCCCTCCAAAGACACCTGCCTGGACACTGTAGCTGTCTCCTGGCTGGAAGAGGAGTGGCTCTCTGTGGGCTGTCTGAGGGAGAGGGTTGACAGAGGGGCTGCTCCTCAGTGGCGGATCTCACCCTCCAGGAAGCTGCACCTGGCCATGACATAGGTCTCCCGGTCAGTTAGCTTGACAGTGGACTGCCCGCATCTCTTCAGGTGCAGCTTGCCATACCAGGTGTGCATATACTTCCACCACCCCAGGAGGACATCTTTAGTGTAATCCAGACTCTCTGCCTTCTGACTCCACGCTGCCTGCTTCCACTTGGTGTCGCAATAGAGCCTATGGCCCTTCCTCCACAGGTACTCGTTCTCCCTCACCCATTCCAGCACCTCCTCCTCATGGTCCTCGGAAATGGAGTACTGTTTCCTCTCCCCCTTCTCCTTGCCTTTCTTCTTCCTCCCTCTGGCAGGGGCTTCAGGGCCTTCAGCAGCAGGGCTTTGAGGGCCTTGGGGCTGGTCCATCACAGCAGCAGCAGCAGGAGAAGCAGCAGCAGCAGCAGGAGAAGCACCAGCAGCACCAGCAGGAGAAGCACCACCAGCAGCAGCAGCAGCTGGAGAAGCACCAGAGCACCAGTAGCACCAGCAACACCAGTAGCAGCACCAGCAGGAGAAGCACCGGCAGCAGCAACTCCAGGAGCACTAGGAGCAGCAGCAGCAGAAGCACCAGCAGCTTCAGTGTCAGTGCCAGGGGGTGGGATTGTGGTTCTGTCCTTCTTGCCAGGGCCGGCAGGAGTAGGCACAGGCTTTCTCTTCTTCCCCATGGTGTTCTCTCAAGATGTCTCTGGCAGCAGGTCTTTCCTCTGAATGGTGACCTGCTTGCGAGCTTCCTCCTTTTATATCCACGGAGCTTCCGCAATTCATCCTCTCCGCATGCGCAGTGAACGTTTTGCATCTGCTACGCATCTGCTATGCATCCTATAGGCATCCGTGATACATCCGCGTCATCCACTACGCATCCGTTCTGTCCGCTATGCATCCGCTTCGCTGTTCTCCCCCGGAAGCCCTGTGGATGTGTCATCCGCTTCCGTCTGCTTCCATCTGCTAGGCTTCCTTCGAATGTCCGCTTTACATCCCCGCTACATCCTCCCCACGTCTGTTCCTTTCCGTTGTTGTCCGCTCTGTTTATGCAAATTTGGGGCACTTTTGAGAGCGGATAACAACGGATGGAAAATTTGCTCATCCGCTGTGTCCTTTTTACATACGTTTTGCATCTGTTGGCCGGTGTGACCTAGCCTTTACTTCTTTGTTTCCTATACAAATGACCAATCAAAGCAGTTATCCAAGTTTTAAAATTAGCTAATTCATTAATTACTAAAAGAGTGTGGGAATGAAAGACATTTTTCAACTTGGAAACCTCCAGCTTTTACTCTGCTGTCTTTCATTTAAGCAGATGGTTCAGCAGAATGTAGAACAGATCCATGAAAGCACTTCAAGGGAAAAAAACAGGTCAGTGGCTTTTCCTCTCATTAGATTCCACCATTTTTATAAATACATTTTGCCCTTATACCTTCTATCAAGTTGAATGGGCTAGGTATTAAGACATTTTTGTTTGTTTTTGCTATTGTTGGATGTGCTACATTGGTTAAATTCACACTTTATTCACACACACCAAATAGAATAGCTTATATTTCAGAATAGCTGGATTTACACATGAGCAGGGTGTTGGACTAGAAAAACTCCAAGGTTCCTTCCAGCTCTATTCTGATTGATTGATTGATTGATTGGATTTTTTTTATAGCTACCTATAATAAACCCTATGAGTAGAGTTTATTTATACAGCACACAACATAGATAAATTTTAATGAAGCATTTGCAGAGAGAAAACTCCTAAATATGCCATCTTTGTATTATATAATATTTTAAAGAGTGCATTTCAAGCATCAAGAACATTATTTTGCTAACAGTACTGAAAACTGTATGATATGTCTAACAATATACTGTATATAATTATATATTATATTATTCATATTTTATTTACATGTGTATAGGTATGTATATCCTGTAAATTGAAACTTCAGCTTTTATACTATGCAACTAAGTCCTATTTAGAAATACAGAATAGCAATAACATTTAGACTTGTATATTACTTCACAATGCTTTACCCCCTCTCTAAGCAGTTTACAGAGTCAGAAAATTGCCCCAATAATAAATACCCAAGTCTTTATTCTTTTTTTAATATTGCATTGCACATCTAGTTAAGAAATAAAATAGTAAACTATCAATGAGTATCTTATATTAGGGCTCAACAAATTCAGTGCAAGTATTCTTTTGGCATAGTGAGAAGTGTATAGGAGAGAGAAACATCCATTTTTCTCTTCTGTATCCCTGTCGCCAACGTATAATCAACATTAGGATTACTAATACAATTTAGTATCTTAAAGAATCAGGATTAAGAATTATAGGGAAATACCCCAAAACACAAAGAATAAGATTCCCCATCGCAGATATTTTTCTTCTAATGCATTGGAGACACTCCTAAAAAGGAATGGGTAGAGGTCAATAAATCTTGCTACTAAAGCAAAAAATGATAGTAGCCAACTAATAGTTATTGTGTAAGGGAGACAGTTGGGAGAGGGGCTGTGGTTCCATTAGTTTGCCAATGATGCCACTGATATCCAGATAGATCTTTGCCAGAATGAATCCAGTTACTTACAAGTGGCACACTTGAATGTAGCATGAAAAAAAAGCCTGGAAGCCTGGACTCACTTTTTTGTTGGATTATAGAGGCAGAAGATACATTTTGTTTGGTCTGCATTTAATTTTTTTTTTACATAATAGGCACTTCCCAAACTAAAAAACAGGTCAAAATGTTAATAAAATGATTATAATGTGCACAGTAGAAGAAAAACTTATAAAATGAGTGCATTATTTAAGAAAACTTTAGAAAACTTAACATGAGTTGAATTGTTTGTTTCTCGTGGGTTTTTTTAATTGCAAGTGGCAGATGGAAGAGTTTTAGGAACAAATCTATGAGAAATTGACTCAAGATATATATTGAAAAATGGGAAGGAAGAAATAGAGAAAATATAATACTGTTTTGTCAGTATTAGACAAAAAATAAACCACCATGGATACATAAGTACTATAGTGGAACATATTCTAATCTTAAAGCAATTTCTTAACATGTAATTTATGTATTACAAATATTATCTTAAATTTTTCTCTAAAGAGATAAAGATTCTACTTATGTAGATTCCCTCAAATTTAAAAAATAGTCCATCATTACTGCGATAGACAACATGATTTCTGGGCAGTTTAGAATCTCATGTCAAAAATTGTATAAAAGATTTTTTAATTTAAATGAAACTTCTTTCCATATAAAAAAATTAAACTTCCATCCCTTCAAAAACTCAGCTATTGTAATGATACATGTTGTGTATGGAACTTGGTAGGCTCCAAGTTTCCTATTCTGATTGGCCGAAAAGGCCGTTCTCGGATTGGCCATTAGAGAACCAATTCGATTGGCCCGCCTGACAGCGGGAACACTTAAAGTGGTGTCATTGGCCACAAGCTATGAACTAGCCGCTATAAAAAGGGCTGCCACGGCTTGGGCTGTTGTTCCGTTACCATTGCTTTGCTGAGTTAAATAAAAGAGTTGTTGTTGGAACCCGGTCTCGCGCAACTTATTTCCAAATGGAACAATACATTTCATTATTTCACAACACTTTTCAGAGAATTACATTGCCATTCCACATTCAACATATAATGATCAGAAAGGGTGCTTAGTGCTTAGTGCTCTCTGAGTGCTCTCTGAGCACTCTCTTAGTGCTGTCTGAGCATGTTGGTTTTCTTGCAGATGTTGCTAACTTCACTCCCTTACCAGCACTGATGATGTTATCTAGTTTGGTAATGAAATGTCTGTAAGAAAACAACCAACCTGACAGGACACTAAGGACCCCACACTTCAAACATGAACTACAAATATTATCTTCAATTGATCAGGGTTTACAGTAAGCATGTATACTGCACTCTGCCTTTTTAGTTGCTTTTTTTATGTTTCTAATATTCTTTCTCTAAAAAAAATAAACCTGCAACATTTTAGAGATGCTTGTTGTCTTGTTGAGGTTTTCTGTATATCTAATATTTAAACATTAGGACATGTACTTGACCAGGATTTTATTACAACTGCTGCCAACTGATTCCAACTGTGGAATCGGGATGCATTTACAAGAGGAATAGATGGAAGGCAGCTGGGTCTATATTTTGTATTCTCTGTGGGTTTTCTTATGCAGCTGTGCTTGTCAGTTCACCCTGTGTGGGCCCGCCATTATCACCAGCTTGCCTGGCCTTCCTGCTGCCTACCTAATTGTGTTTGTGGAGTATAGCAAACTGAACAAATTATTTTTGAGTTCTTATCTTTTTCTTGTTATTCAAAGGTAGCATGGTTCAATGCATGCTGTTTAATTTTACTTACTTTGCTAGCTGATTACATGACAGAACCCAATAGGAACAGCTTTTTTTTTTTATCAAATACTGTGTTTTAGAAAAATGTTGCAAAGTAAGACTGAAACAAATATCCTCAAATATCTGAAATATCTGCAATTTGACTCATTTTTGCCACTCAATGCAAATCAACATATTTCAGTGAGAAATGGAGTTGTGCAAGAATTATTTTAACTTCGTGATTCCATTTGCTGATACTTTTTTATATTTCATTTATTACTTTCATCTTTCAGTAATCTTCTGTTCTCACATTAGCTGTCTTGTTATACTTGTGTAAAACAGCACTTTCAAATTATTCCTCTGCTGCCATTTTTTAAACTGAAAATGTTATTAAAGCTATATCCTTATTATACATTGTTACATGAAATGGTATTTATTTATTTTTATTTATTTATTTTTGTCAATTGCTTACAAGATCATATGTATAAGTAAAAACATAGTTATGGCTACATGGATACATATAAGAAAAATAAAAGAAATAAAAGAAACAATAGGACAGGGACGGTAGGCACGTTGGTGCGCTTATGCATGCCCTCTTATTATAATATTTATCTTATATAAAGATAGATGTACATAGAAAAGAATTCCATCATCACTTATTGATGCTCCAGTTTTTAAGAACATTCTAAAAGAATGAAAAATGTGGAATATTTTCAGGAAAGCATTATGTTGGCCAACATGTGCAGAACAGGCACAAAAAAACAATTTGGTACCTTATCAGATAAGTTCACTGATAGAATAAAAAGACAGCCCTGTTTCTATTTAGTTCAGTTTTCCTTTTCTGAGATGAAGATAGGCCACCAATTCAAATATGAATCCACTTTTCTATTTTTTTTAAAAAAATCCTAATATATTCTAACTATCTTTGATAATTATCTAATGAGAAGGGCTTAATACCTCTTCAAGATAAGATAGAGATTTCAGGTGTCAGGAAACAGCTTGGGACATCCACTTCTCTTAAAGAAGACAGCTAGAGATGATAAATTGTTAAAAATCCAAAAATGTAGAAACAATCAACACCAGAAATAGTGAGTCCCTGAAAGCATTTTCTGTGGCAAGATAATTAGGAAGAATTTGGGAATATGCCCTGTTCCGTTCGGAAAAGAAGCGTGAGAGACCGGGTTCCAATTAACAACTCTTTATTCGGTTAACAGCAACAATAACGGAACATTGGCTCAAGGAACCAATCCACTATTGGTCTTTTTGGCCAATCAGAATTAACAACTTGGAACCTTCCAAGTTATACAGAACACCCCTCCCCCTTTAGTTCAGTCCTACATGAGGGACGTAGTCGCGCAGGTAGGTGGGGCTTTTTCTGGTCCTAGTTGACCTGCACGGCTCATTCTCGCCTAGGACTTCGAGCGGTTCAGTCAGGATTGTTGTCTCTCCAGCTTTTCTCCATGGAACCGCCTGGAAGGGTGAATCAGCACTTCTGCTCCTGCCTGAGTTTTACAGGCCAGTCGAAGTGGTTCTGCCACTCCTTCCTGGTTCATCCGGGCTGGTTGAGCTGGCCTGTCTGGCACCTTCCAGGTCAGCTTCCCTTTCACCAGGACTTCTTCCGATGGTCTCATCCAACTGTAAATGCTCTTTTTGGTTGATTAGATTTTCTGGTTGTGATTTTAATGGTTCATTTTCACTTTCATTTTTTATTTATTTGTATTCCCCCCCCCCCTTGGTTTTGTTTTCATCGAAATTTATTATTTGAGGTTGCATGGTTGTTTTGCGCTCGATGTTGCAGGAACGAAGCTGGTCTATGTGCCGCTTCCACTGTCTTCCATCGTCCACGGTTAGTCGGGAGGACCAGGGGCCTGTTACTTGTGTGATCGTGGCTGGAAGCCTAAGAGGGTCCCCGGTAAAATTCTTTTCATAGACCATGTCACTGATTTCGAATGTGCAGTATTGGCTGGAAGAGTCGAGGGGTTTCTCACAAGTATAATTGGGGTGCAACCTATCTAAATAGGATCTGAGTTTTCTCCCCATTAATAATTCTGCTGGACTCTTGTTAGTTGTGCTACTGGGAGTGAAGTGTTGTAGTGTAAGTAAACGGTTTAATTTGTCCTGGACATCCCCATGGTCCATTTTCTCAAGGCCTTCTTTTGTGAACCGGACTATTCGCTCGGCCCTAACATTCGCCGCCAGGTGGGCCGGCGCTGTTAGTGCATGGCGTATACCCAAAGAGGCTAAGTATTGTTCGAATTGTATTGCTGTTAGTTGTGGCCCATTGTCAGATACCAACAAATTAGGTAACCCATGACTTACAAATAATTTGTTTAGCTGTTTTATAACAGCATCGGTTGTTGTGGAGGACATTAAGATGACTTCAAGCCAATTTGAATATGCATCCACAACTATTAAAAATGTATTGCCCCTACTTGGTCCCGCAAAATCAATATAGATTCGAGACCAAGGGCCTTGTGGGGTCTCCCAGTCCCATATGGGAGCTTGTGGTGGGGTGGGTCTAGCTCTCTGACACTTGTGGCATGTTGCAACCCAGCGTTCAATGTCCTTGAACATAGCTCCTGGCCAGGCTTTTCATTTTTACTATGCCTGGGTGGCCCTCATGTAACATATCCAACACCTCTTCCTGCAGTCTGGATGGAATTACCACCCGATCTCCCCACAATAAGCACCCCTTTTGTAAAGATAGTTCAGTCTGTCTAGTCTGAAAAGGTTTAAAACCTTCAGTCTTTTGGCTTTCCGGCCAGCCTTTACCTACCCAAGTCAAAACGCGGGCAGTCACTGGGTCTTTCACTGTGGCTCTGGCGACATCATCTGCAGTCAATGGAAGTTCAGGGCAGGTTTCTAGTTGTAGGGTGGTGGTTGCTAGAGCCGGGTCGTCCTCTAAGACTGGTAAAGGTTTTCGGCTTAATGCGTCTGCATGGGCGATTTGTTTCCCGGGTCGATGCAGCAATGTGTATGAATAGGAGGCCAGGAATTCTGACCACCTAGTCATCCATGGGGATAGAATGTTCAGTGTGGGTTTATTCCAAGCCAAAATCCCTAGTACTGGTTTATGGTCAGTCACAATGGAGAATGATCTACCGTATAGATATTCATGAAAGCGTTTTACTCTGGCGATGATTGCCAGGGCTTCTCTGTCTAGTTGACTATAGTTGCGTTCCACTTTGGATAGTGTTTTCAAATAAAAAGTGTTGGGTGCCTCTCTCCCGTCAGGTAATTGGTGGCGCAGGATGGCACTGACTCCGAATGGTGAGGCATCGCAGGTGACCGTCAAGGGTAGAGTATTATTAAACTGAATAAGAATGGTGTCTGAGGTTTACAAGTCTTTTATATTTTGAAAGGCTCTTTGTGACCCCAAGTCCAAACAGTTTTTTTATTGAGCAACCAGTGTAATGGTTCTGCTATCGTTGCTTTGTGGGGGAGGAATACATTATAAAAATTGATCAGACCTAAGAATGCCTGTAAGTCCGTTTTATTTCTAAGTTTAGGTGCGTCTTTAATTGCTTTGACTTTTTTTTCTGTTGGGTGGATACCTTGTTCATCAATCAAATATCCTAAAAATTCGACGCGATCAGTGGCCAGGCAGCATTTGTCTTTTTTAACTTTCAGGCCGGATTCTCTGAATTTCATTAGCACTTCCCTTAGTCTAGCTTCTAATTGGGTCGCGTTTTTCACTGAAATTAGGACATCATCAAAGTATGGAACGACCCCTTTTATTCCATTTAATAGGCATTCCATGAGGCTTTGGAAGACGCCTGGGGCAACGGTCACTCTGAATTTAAGTCTGTTACATTTGAATGTAACTCTATGTTACTATATATTTGAATAGTACTATACATAATAGTACTATACATTTGAATAGTAACTCTATGTGTTACTATTGTTTGTGCCTTGGCTGTTAAGGGGTCTACTGGAAGTTGTTGATACGCCTGGGCCAAATCAAGTTTAGCGAAAATTTTTCCTCACCCAAGTGAGTGCAGTAACTGCTGCACAACTGGTACCGGGTATTCGCTTTGCTGTAGCGCATGGTTCAGGGTAGCCTTATAATCTCCACAGATGCGCACAGACACATCTGGTTTTACAGGTGTTACTATTTGAGTCTCCCACCTGAAGTGGTCAATTGGTTCTATGACCCCTTGTGCAATCAATTTATTTAATTGCTCATCTATTTTGGGTTTTAATGCAAAGGGGACCCATCTGGCTTTTAGTCTTTTCGGTGCGATTTGGGGATCTTGGCTAAAGGATATGGGGGGTTCCCTGGTACCTGCCTAGAATTCCATCGAAGACGTCCTGGAATTCGTGTAGCAGGTTCTCTTCCCAATCGCTCGTGACTATTCGGCTCACTCCGGTCATCCCAATGCCCAATGGCGCGAACCATTCGATGCCCAGAAGGCTGGGATGGTCTCGGTCGACTATAGTCAATGACAGGACTTCAGCGTGTTGTTTGTAAGTTACTTTGATGTGCCCCAGACCTACCATGGAAATCCTATTTCCCTGATAATCTTTGAGAATTAATTTTTGTTTTTTGACTTCGTTTTGTCTGATGTTTGGGATTGTCTAATTGTCTAATTTAGATGTCTAATTGTGTTCCACAACCCCATTGACAGAAAAGATCCTGAGTCGACCTCCATCTCACAAGGGCTTACTTCAATGGACACTACAATTCTGACCTTTTTCCCGCTTTCCGTCTGTGCGCTTCCTATACTGACAGTCTGATGTGTGTTTTCTAGGTTGCTGGTTCCCTTGCTGCACTCCCATTTTCTGTTGGCTTGCCTCGAGTCAGTTCTTGGTAGGGAATTACTGTGTCTGCTAGGGCTGCTGTTTCTTCGATTTCAGCAGACTCTTTCGATATGTCCCCTCTTTTTGCAAGCCCGACAGATAGCATCAAGGAACCTGCACTCGGCTCGGGGGGTGGTTTACACCACAACCAGAGCATTCCCACCAATTTTTCTTTCTTTCGCACCTTTTTTGGTTTGCATAAAGGCGGTGGACCTCATCATCATCTTTGTCAGTGTCTGATGATTCGTCTAGGTCTTCATGATGTGTGGTTGTGGCAGCTTGCTTCCTTCCTCCGCCAGAGTTTCTTTCCTTTGGAGAGGCTGTCATGTCAGCACTGGCGTTCATCATCTTCATTGTGGCCGCTGATTTCTTTGAGGCTTCCGCAGCGGTTGCTTCCGCGATTGCCTCTGCCACCGTTATGTTAGGTCTGTTTAAGAATTTGCTTTGTAGGATAGAGTCCTTAAGACCTAACACGACACGATCTTGCATTTCCTCGTCCATATTTTGGAATTCACAGGCTCCTCCAATATGGCACAGAGCTGTCACGAAATCAGCAATGTTTTCTTCTTCCCTCTGGTCTCTCTTATAGAATTCATGTCTCTTGATGAGGTTCAAGACAACCGGTGCGTAGTGAGCTTTCAGCATTCGGTTAAGCTCAGACCAGGTCATTTGTTTCACGCCTCTGGGCTTTGCCAATGCCTTTGCCATGTTAAATAAAGCTGGCCCGCAATGTATTAGGAAAACAGACCTCTTTCGCTGATCGGAAATGTCTTCTTGCTCTCCAGAAATATCAGGAAGCGATCAATGTAAGACTCCCAATCTTCCTCATTGGGGTTAAATGGTGCGGGTGGTGCGTTATTACCAGCCATCTTGTCTAGCGTGGTTTGTTCTCTCGCCGCATGCTCGGTCTCAGCTTCAAGATGATCCCACCTTTGTCGCCAGTGTTCCATCCGGAAAAGAAGTGTGAGAGACTGGGTTCCAACTAACAACTCTTTATTCAGTTAACAGCAACAGTAACGGAACATTGGCTCAAGCCGTGGCAGCCCTTTATATAGAGGCTTGCCTGCCGGCTTGTAGTCAATGACACTTATTTAATCTTGCCGCCTTTGAGCAGCTTCTTGAATTGGTTCCTAATGAACCAATCCACTATTGGCCTTTTTGACCAATCAAAATTAACAACTTGGAACCTTCCAAGTTGTACAGAACATGCCCAATAAATAAATTAAATTTATCCCTGGACTTAAAGTTCTTTTATAGATCCCTTTTGTGCATCTTGTTTATACCAAACTTTGCTTTGATTTGGTGATCATTTCTTCTTGTGTACCTTTTGAATCCATCTGCTGTCACAGTCCTTAAGAATTATGCTTCTCTTGATTTTCTGTCAGCATTACATCTGTTATGCTATACTATTATAGCAAATAATATAATACAAAATATAGGACACTTTAATTTGATCCTCTCAGCTTTCAAATACTATCATTTGCAGATATTAAATATCAATTTATTATTGACATTAAATTAATTAAATAATTATTATAAATTATATATTTAATAATGTAATACATATAATATATATAATTAGCATGTAATAATAATACCAAAATTGTTATATCTTAAGTCATCTGGTGATTTTGAAAAATGTTATATGCCAATATTTACATAAAATTGTGAGTTTAAAATATTCATACTGAAAACACAAAGTACTCTAAGAATATGGGTTATTGAGATAATATCCAGAGCACATTTTACATAAAGTCAAACAAAAATGTTTGAAGAACATTTCAGTTGTGATATAAAGTCATAGTTTGAAGCTGCTAGAGCAGAATTCTCTAATACCCCAAAGCAGATCTTATTTCAAAAGTCAGGCTAAAATAACCTATTATTTGACATAACATAGCCATCTAAATGTTACATGATGAACAATTCATTTAAGCACATTCATGCTCTGATTCTTGGTGATTAACTACATCATAACATTTCTAGTTTTCTGATATTTCTTAATATGATACAGTTAGCTATAAAATGTCATAGCAAAATTAATTTTTAATATTGTATAGCATTCACTATTATTAGTTCTGCTTTTGATCACCTTAGTTCCTAAATCATAATCATCTGAATTAACAGATTACAATTTAAGTATTTTGGAGTATCAGGGGAACAATGTCATTGTATCCAAATTCATTTTTAATGAGTGTTATTGTTATTTATTTGCCAATGGACCTTTAAAAAATGACTAACTAGGGACCTGAATAAGTGAATTTACTTTTGGACATTCTAACACTACATTACCAAATTATATTATTAGCTCTACATTTAAAAATAAATACTATGAATCGCTAATAAACCAATTCATGTATATTTATCATGAATTCAAAATAGCTTGTATATTTTGAAAATCACATTAACAATGAAAAACATTATTAATGGGCCTAGAAGTCAAAATACATTTGTGATAGCATGTCTACACACTGTAAGTAGCAATATTTTCTAGCTTGGTAAAATAAGTTATTTTAGAATGGGAAAATTTACCAAAATTGGGATGCTATCAATAATCCTGCATTCAGAAATGTGTTCTCCTGTTGATCTAAATTTATCTGTCAAAATGCCAAATATGGCCATGAGGACATTTGAACATAAGGACATCTCAGTGTTATGCACCAATTGAAACCTGATCCCAGATTAGAAGGCCCTGCTGACAGTCAGTTATACTTGTACCTGGATCAGAAAGTCTGCTCACAATCATTCATGGTTTGATTTGATCATTACATTATGTTCTATGTGGGTTGCCCTAAAAAAAGTGCTAAAAAAATTGCAGAAGCACAGCAGTTATGGGCATATGTCATTTGGCACATATGACACCTTCCTCTGAGCTTCATTTATTGATTGTATACTTTTTGGTTCCATTCTAGTTGGTTCCATAGTAGCTACCATTAAAGCCCTTCATAGCTGAAGGAAAGGTTACGTATGCAATCATCTCTCTCTGGTTATTTATCCTATTAGATACATTAAGAGTATTAATGTATCCTATTGGATACATTAAATACATTATATTTCAGGTCCCATGCATAGAGAGTGTGGAAACTTTTCTGTAATGGCCCTGGGAATATCATATTCCTAGAGATCAGAGCTACTTTTAACTTGTTGGCTTTTTCACCTTGAAAACTTGATTTTGTTGAAAAACCTGAGGTATTGGAGGGCAAAAGCTGTAATGATTTATTAATAACTGTTATGATTATTAATTGTTGTTACTTGTTTTTCTCATCAGAAAATATTTTACCCACTTCAAGTAATCCACATGAAATGGGTACTCATATAAATTCAGAACAGAAATAGGATGGAGAGATAAGGCAAAATTCAAACATCACAATTTTTTATTTCTTAGCTTTGTTTACTTCAGCCAAAAGGTAATTATATGTTTTATTTATCTTCTTATAAATTAATTTGTAAGCAATATTCTTAACATTTTAAAAAATATCAAATGAAACATACTCATAAAAATAGTACTTTCTCCTAAACAGAGCTATCATTTATATATTGCTGATGGAGCTGAATTATTTTAATAAATGCCTAGCTACATTGTTATCAGGCTATAAATAAAGAATCCAATTATTTAAATATGATTACATCAAATCACAGAATATAATTTCATGGGCTACACTGCTATAACACAGCATATTGAAATTGTACTTTTTCTCATAGTTTTAAAGTACAATTCCTATGCGTCTCATCTAGCATGTTTAATGAGACTGGAATATGGATTTCAGAGGTAGGAATTTTAATCAGAAGAAGCTAAACACAGCAAAGAGACCTTTCAGAGGATAGCTATTCTACATTTTACACATACATAATAAAGGAAAAGAGTTATATATACTGTCTATCTTATAAATCAGCTTGCTTTCCATGGATACAATACTATATGTTGATTGAAATAAAAATCAACTGCCAACTTCAACTTAAAAAAATAGAGATTTATTGTAGGAGGCCCCTCTTCTCCATTACCTGAGGCTCTAAAATAGAACAAATATATATTTTTTTCTGTCCCACTGTATTGAGATATGTACTGTTGTACATAATATTGCTGCACAGTTCTATTCAACTGGGATGCAAAAAGGCCACAGTTACTCTAGTCAGCCTGAAGATATCTTAAATTGCCCAAAGAGGCAATTATATTGGCTGGTATGACTCAGATAATGATTTAAGCAGTCCATTGTTATCTTAATAAGTCTGTAGTTTTCTAACCCTGTTAGATTTTACTGGTTGTTTTTTGTTTAATTTGCTTCTATATACATACATACATACATACATACATACATACATACATACATACATGTATATTTTTTTAAAAGTTTTCATGGGTACTAACATGTATGGTGTTCAGCTTCCTTCGGGTGTTATCCCACGTCATTGTAGTTGTGTTTTTAAAGTTGTAGCAACATTTCGGCAGAATCTCATCTGCCATGATCAGGCTTCTGTATTGAGTTCGTCTGTGAGCCAGGCTATCACAGCGTTTCAGTTTTAAATTTGAAGCTAGCCTACTGCTGAGCCAGAATGGTTTCTGGTTCAGAAACCCCTAAATGGTTCAATAAAATCCAAGCATTGTTTGCCTGGCTGTAAAATGATAAATTTGTTTAACTCTTTATCACGAGGCTGTCATTGATTTGATTGAGAAAATAAATATGAATATATATAAAACATGGAAAGTGCATCGCTTGATTTTTTTCATCCGGATTGTTGCTAACAGTATTTTGAATATAACTTTTTGTTAATTTTACATGAACAGATTTTTTTAGGACAAGACATACAACTGTCTTGGTCTTTTTTTTTAAGAAGTGGCTTATTTTCCCAGGATCACCTACACTAATCCTAGGAAGAGCATCATTGCTTTAAAAGAACTGCACATAGAGTGCTACAATAGACTGGCATTACAGTGCACCATTTTGTAACTGAATAGGCAGTTTGAATTTCTAATAAGTATTTAATTCCCACATCTGTTTTCATGGAAAATGAAACTTGGAAGATGTACCTCTGTACTTAGTCAAATCATTTATATAATTATTTTCAATTTATTTACTTAATAAAAATAAGTATATGTTTAAGTTCTCCAAATGCTTTTGCGACTGAATAGTAAGTAAGTAAATAGTAAGTAAATAGTAATTACTGTTGTAATTAGGAATGTTTAACTTACATATATTTATTTGGAAAATAAGTCTCACTGACTTCGATAGAATTATTGGTAATTAAACTAGCTTTCCACATAATTTATATTAAACCACAGTGGAATTCACATTCAAGTAAACATATAGGTTTTTAAACTAAAACAAAGTAAAAATAAAATATTTTCTCACTTGTTGAGGTTCCATATAATTGTGGAAAATTTTAATATTCCTTCATACACCTAAGGCGCTCTTAGTTGCATAGGGAATTATCTTTTCTATTTTATCCCAATTGGCTATTTTTAACAAATTAATGGATGGATCAAACCATTTTTTATGGTTTGCCTCTTCGTAATTTTGCTTTACAGAAAATTTGATGGAAATAATCTAAAAAGGTTACTTTGACACTTATGTAAAATATTGGGAGAAAGGGGGATTTGCCATATAGTTTTAAATTATTCTTCTTGAAAATTTAACATTGCTTCACAAAGAACAAAAGTGACATAGAGTTTCTTTTGTCATAGAGTGACAAAAGAATCAAGTTTGCACATTCTTGATTCCTAGATTAGTTAACACGAATAGATCTTCAGTCAGCAGAACTGCAGCTTGAATTTTTGTCTTCTATATTTATCCTGCCAAAGATTTAGCATCCTAAATTATCTAGCTCTGTGGTGCAGCATAATTTCATTCACACTAGATCTTTATTAGGTGGATGGAGGTCAGAATAAAATAAATTGCATCAGTCTATTTCTGTGATCAATTGATTGCAAGGTCAAATGCAGCTTAAATTCAGGGAAACCGTGGAATGCTGGAGACTAAGGACATTTTCTTAAAATCAATGAGTGCTTGAAAAGGTGTGATAACTAGAAGCTCTGGGCTATTAACATCAGCTGGTCATTATGTCCCTTGAAATTGTAATAGCTTTTATAACCTCTCTTATCAAAAGCAAACAATTAAATACTTTAATTACATTATGGGGATGACAGAAGATAATTGAAGTTATCAGGAAGCAGTGTGGCCACATTAATGTGAGTTAACATGTCACTGTTTACCAATGAAATTGTGTGTCGTTAACACAGGCAAGAGTTATTACCAAGAGCTATCCAGTTAGAAAAAAAGAATGGCTTTTGTGAGTTTTTAAAAAGATCCTGCTGTCTTTTCTTCTTGTTGTATGTATAGTAAATGCATGTTGATAACACTGTATGCTCTTCTCTTTGCATATACAGTAAATTTAGTCCACTTGAAATGGACTTTGAAAGCAAGGACCTTAAAAAGCAGATTTAAAAATCTTAATGTGGAATGGAAACCAACTGTTGAAAAGAGGAACCTACTGACTGTTGCAAATTTCTTGTGTAAATTTCTTCAGTTCTTTGAATTTTAATCATTGAATATATTATTTATATTATCTACATAGCATAATATAAGCAAGCAAAAAAACTAACATACACTACACCATAACCAAAGAAAATATGAAATTCTGAAAAACAAATATCACCTGATCTGATTGATGTGACCATGTATACAGATAAGGAGGCACAGTTCTGCAGTCCAGGTAATATCCCTGATTTTGTCATATGATAGAGGAAAACAATAAAGAACAAAAGATGTAGTCTTTTTCTCTCTTCTTACTTCCATATGTTTAATAGTATGATGTATTCTTTATTATATAAAATGCATTTCTAAAAATTGTGAACCTACTCTGGTCAAATTACATGAAACCATCTAATCACTAGCAACTGATCTTCACTTGAGGAAGATTGTATATAAATGGAATAGACACAAACAGAGAGAGTGGGTTTAGAGAGCAGACTACTCTTGCATTCTTTTGTCTGGAAAATACAAAGCTATCTTGGTGAAATGATATTAACAATAGCAATAATCTCTAGTCAATCCATGAGAAATTATAGCAACTATAGGTTAACAGCAGATGTTTTATCAGAGGTGCCCTGTGCATAAAACGATAGAAATAATATTGTGGAAGCAACAGCCAAGGTACTATATCCTATTTCCTATCTCTCTCTCACACACACAGTTATCATTTTTGTTTTTTGGGATGTACTTAATGCACAACTCAAAAAAGCCTCCCATATATTCCTGTCGACTGGCTGGAAAAATCAATGTCAAGTCCTATTGACCATATATGTTGTTAGATTTCTCCATGATGATATCTTCCTAACTTGGTCTTCCAGCTGTGCACTCTTTGCCAGTGTATAATTGATAGGACTGTCTGCCAAAAATAGACTTTCCTATTTGAGCAAGTAGAAGTTATTCAAGCTATTCAGATAAATCATATATATAATTGAAAATTAGGGGCTTTAGACACTTTTTTCCTTCAACAAGCAGAATAGCATTTTTAATGGGCATATTTGTCATAGCATGGGTGTATTTTTTTTCCAAGCTAAGTAAGCCACTACTCTTCATCTGCAGATCCCTGATTTTTTTCTCATAATCATATCTGGTTTTAGTGGATTGTCTATGTGGAGCCAATAAGCTTGGTGCAGCCAAAAAGAAGGCTTTGCTTTTATCACTCTCAGACATTTTTGATGGATGCTTTTAGGCTTTAAGCTTTCTCTCACTGCTCTTGCCTGGTTTCTGCTTGACATATCCTCTTGTTAAATCATTACAATTTGCAATAGGTCATTTATCTTCTCAGCTACTTCTGACAATCCTCCTGTGCATTGAGCCCCAGTAAACAGGGAAACTCTGATGATAATGCCAGAGAAATGTCAAGGTCCAAAGAGTTCAGTAATCATTGCAAAATGACTGCATTGAGAAAATAATTTGGTTGGGGTGGCATTCCACTAACATGTCTTTTTAAGCACTGGCAACACTCAACTATTTTATACTAGCTGAACTGACAGCATAGGCCTTCCTTTAGCATGGTATAAATTAATTTAGTTTTTAAAAAGCTTTCCAGAAGTTAACCTTGTATAAAAATTTCAGTGTTGTATATTTTATATATTTTCCTGGAAGGAAAAATCCAGATAGGCTTCTTCTATAAATGTGATCAAAATTAATCTATATCTTGTTCTGTTTATTTTCATTTTTAGTCAAGATATGTGAAGTGGGGTGATGTGGGTGGACTCCTCAATGTACCATAAAAGTAGTACATATAGTAGTACAGTAAGCAATCAACAAGAGCTTATATCATTAAAACACAGGGCTACTGATTAAAACATGCCATACAATAAAAGCAGCATCAATAATTAAATTTCAGTACCAGTTTCAAATATATGTCTTCCTCCAATAATTTTGTTAAGCTGGTCAAGAGTACTGACAGAAATACTAGTTGGATTACCGAAGATACCTAAAGAGACTGAAGAAATGTTAGAAAGCAATATAACAATGATGGAACTAAATGAAGCATTTAAAAGACAAAATAATGGGAAAGCACCAGGTCCAGATGGGCTTCCGGCAGAATTCTATAAAAAATTTCAAGAATCATTGAACATTCCATTGTTAGAAATTATGAATGAAGTTATGTTAAAAAAGATGACACCCAAAACATGGTCAGAGGCTTATATTACACTTATTTTAAAAGAAGAGGCTGACCCGTTGCAAATTAAGAATTATAGACCTATTTCCTTATTGAATGCAGACTATAAAATCTTTGCTTCAATCTTAGCAGAAAGACTGAAAAAATATTTAAATAATTTTATCCATCCAGATCAAAATGGATTTCTACCAAAGAGACAAATTAGAGACAACATGAGAGTAATTTTGGATACCTTGGAATATTATGAGGCTCATCCTGAAAAACAAATGGCTTTGATATTCCTAGATGCTCAAAAAGCATTTGACAACGTGAACTGGAGATTTATGTTATTATTATTGGAACAGATGGGCTTTGCCAGAAAATTTATTCAAGCAATAGAAGCCATATATAATAAACAGACAGCAAAGGTAATGATGGAGGGAGAATTTACAGATCTTATTAATATAAGAAGAGGTACAAGACAAGGATGTCCCCTATCTCCTTTGTTATTCGTATTGACTTTGGAAGTGTTGAATAGAAATATTAGAGATGACAAAAATATAAAAGGAATGAAAATTAAAAAGGAAGAATTTAAACTACAAGCTTTTGCTGACGATTTAGCTTTTATTCTGGAAGACCCGTTAGAAACCGCTCCAAAGTTATTGGAAAAGGTAGAGACATATGGTGAGATGGCTGGCTTGAAAATAAATAAAGATAAAACAAAGATTTTGACAAAAAATATGTTGTTGAGACAAAGAGAAGAACTGACAGATCTTTTGAAAATTCAAATTACAAACAAGGTTAAGTATTTGGGGATATATTTGACAGCAAGATGTAGCACATTAAAAGAGAATAATTATATTAAACTTAAACAACAGATAATTACAGATTTGAAGAAATGGGAAAATTTACAATTGTCATTAATAGGGAGAATTTCAACAATTAAGATGAATATTTTACCTAGAATTTTATTTCTCTTTCAAACAATACCAATTAGACTTGGAAAAGACTATTTTGAAGATTTAAATAAAACTATGTTGAAGTTTATATGGCAAGGTAAAAAAGCGAGAATAAAGCTAAAACTTTTGCAAGATGCTAGAAATAGAGGAGGTTTTGGTCTGCCTAATTGGGAATTGTATTATCAAGCTGCAAGTTTGATGTGGGTCAAAGAATGGATAACATTAAGAAAACATAGATTGTTGACATTAGAAGGACATGACTTACTGTTGGGTTGGCATGCTTTTTTATGGTACAAGGGAACTAAAACACAGGGGTATTTCAGAAGACATTATATACGGGAGTCTTTGTGGTTAAATTGGGAGAAGATAAAAAAACAATGTTATTTGAAAATTCTAATTTGGTTATCGACTATTGAAGCATTTTCCTATCCTATGATTTATAAAAAGGAACAAACAGTTAGATATGGGGAACTGTTGGATGAAAAGGGTGGACTTAAAACGATCCAAAATTTAGAGGAACAAGGTATAAGGATGAATTGGTTTTCATATGCGCAAATACACTCAAGATATCTTGAAGATTTTAAAACGGAAGGATTCTATGATAAACAGACTGATTTAGATAAGATATTGATGGGTACTGATGAGAAAGTGATTAAAAAGTTATATGGTTATTTATTGGGAATTAAGCTAGAGGAAGAACAAGTTAAAGAAACTATGATTGCATGGGGGAAGAATTTTGGATATGGAATTGATTTAGAACAATGGCAAAAATTGTGGTCTCAAAATTATAAAATGACAATGTCAATAGCATATAAAGAAAACTTGTATAAGATGTTTTACAGGTGGCACCTTCCCCCGACAAGAATAGCAAGAATGTTCAAGAATAAATCTGAAAAATGTTGGAAATGTCATCAGATACCTGGCTCATACTATCATATGTGGTGGACTTGTGAGAATGCTAGAAAATATTGGACTAAAATTCACATGTGGTTGGAAAAAATGACAAAGAAACACATAGACTTGAAGCCAGAGATCTTTTTATTGGGAATTTTACCTGATATATATAATAAAGACTTGAAATATTTGATTGTAAATGTATTAACGGCGGCTAGGATTGTATTTGCTAAAAACTGGAAGAATGAGAAAATACCATTGCAGGAAGAAATTATTAAGAAAATATTGGAATGTGCTGAGATGAGTAGATTGACATTTGAAATTAGAGAACAAGAAGATAAACAATTTTATGCAATTTGGGATTTTTTTTATCAATGGTTAGATGATAAAATACAATAATAGAACATTAATACTATATATATGAAGAGTTTTTTAGGATTGATTGTTATGATTATACGACAAATTATAGAATAATTTGTTTGAAGTATTGTTATCTCGCAAAGCATGAATGATTAAAAGTATAGTCAGAAAAAAGATTTTTTTATTTTTATTTTTTTCTTTAGTAATATTAGAATATGGATTGACAATATGAGTGGTTATGCAATATAATTGTAATTGACACTATAAAATGAATGCACAAAACTGATGAACCAACCGATACACCGGAAGTATATATGAGAATAGATGTTTTTAATGTTTTGTATGTTTGTTTGTTTGTAGAAAATTAATAAAAACTTTAATTAAAAAAAAAAAAAGAAGAAAATTCCAAAATGGCATCTGTTTTTATTTTATTAGTTATGCAAACATTTGTGATTGCACACATCATGATCACCTGTTGATAGTCCTTTGAAAAATGGATGCTTCCTACTGTGTCATTGACCTAATGAAAAATTTATGATAATGAGATGTTGTCCAGAGTTGGGGAAATCAGGAAATTCAGGCAGTTCAAATAAAGATTTATTGCAAGCTTAAGCTGCAACAAAATCTGACCAACTAATGGTCAATGGAAATGAGCAGGAGATAAGACAGGAATTCAAGAGAACTTGTGACTTATGATGTGTTTGAGCCCTCCCTTATGTTCAGCCTGGTCACTGCTTGTAAGTATAGTTAAATATATGCCTCCAAGGTCCCTTCCAATTCTATCTACAAGTTTTGCTCTAAGTAAAGAACTCTTCAAAATGCAACATTCAAAAAGAAATTTGAAATACAAAAAGTATCTGCTACTTGTTACTGGAAATAGAGAAACCATTCTGCTTTTTTCTGTTGTTGAAAATGCTTCCAACATCCATATTACTTGAAATCTTTGTTGAAAAGATAATATATTCCGCAGACTTTATCACTGCTACACTTAAAATGCTACATCATGTCATTTTCTCATTCAATTATATTCTTAAAATTTGTAATAAATTTGCTGTTAGTACCAGCGAGTTCTCAAACACACAAATCATACACTTACAATTTTCTCATATTATGGATTGTTGTTTTTTGTTTGATCACTTAATATTTATTTCCTTTTGTGTGCTCTTTTTCAGAGATAAAGAAGCAACCATTTGACTGGTTTGTTTGAAAATGTTTCAGAGAACACAATTTTTGTATTTATGTATGCTGCTCATGTTACATGTATTCTGTCTATATCCATGAAATAACCTTTTTTGTAAAAAAAAAAAAAAAAAAAACACTAAGAAATTTCACAGAATTTTCATACCATTGAAGTTTAGGGTCTGTCACATAGGCCGACGGATGCAAAACGTATGTAAAAAGGACACAGCAGACGGGAAAATGTTCCATCCATTGTTATCCGCTCTCAAAAGTGCCCCAAATTTGCATAAGCAGAGCGGACAACAACGGAAAGGAACAGACGGGGGGAGGATGTAGCCAGAATGGAAAGCGGATGCTCCACGGAAGCCTAGCGGATGGAAGCGGATGGAAGCAGATGGCACATCCGTGGGGCTTCCGGGGGAGCACAGCGACGCAAACACGCAACGGAAGGAACGGATGCAGAGCGGATGCAGAGCGGATGAAGCGGATGCAGAGTGGAAGCCTAGCGGATGCCTAGCAGATGCAAAGCGTTCCCTGCGCATGCAGGGAGGATGCATTGCATCAGCCCCGCGGATATAAAGGGATGCAGCTCGCAAGCAGGTCTACATTCAGAAGAAAGACCTGCTGCCAGACACAGCTCCAGCCAGCCAGCCAGCCAGCCAGCCAACAACCATGGGGAAGAAGAGAAAGACTCTGCCATCTGCTGTCAGCCCTGGCAAGAAGGACAGGGCCACCATCCCAGCCCCTGGCCCTGACTCTGCTTCTGCTGGGGCTTCTGCTGCTCGGGCTGACTCTTCTGGTGCTGGAGCTTCTGCTGGCGCTACTCCTGGTGCTTACTCTGGGGCTTCTGCTGCTGCTTACTCTGCTGGCGCTGCTCCTGGTGCTGGTGCTTCTGCTGGGGCTTACTCTGCTGGTGCTGCTCCTGGTCCTGCTGGTGCTCCTGGTCCTGCTGGTGCTGCTGGTGCTGCTGGTCCTGCTGGTGCTCCTGGTCCTGCTGGTGCTGCTGGTGCTGCTGGTGCTGCTGGTGCTGCTGGTGCT
>BLBF01000186.1:1209609-1236648 GCA_015471245.1 Laticauda colubrina | reverse complement strand
GAGAGGGAGAGGGAGAGGGAGAGGGAGAGGGAGAGGGAGAGGGAGAGAGAGAGAGAGAGAGAGAGAGAGAGAGAGAGAGAGAGAGAGAGAGAGAGAGAGAGAGACCTGACGCCTGAGATTGAAATGAGGCCTAGTTTAGACTTAGGCCCTTTTTCACATTAAAACATTTTTGCCAGCACATTGAAATATCTTTGGCTTCTATGAAAGGTTTTGTAGACAAAACATGGTCAAGACTATCAGGAAGTTCTCACATTTTGTTGAGGCTTTAAACAGGATCCATTGGACCAGATCTCCTCCCTAAAAATTACTTTTCCCCAATGTATTACAATGCCAATTCTGAAGAAGGCAAAACCAAAATGTACTGGTAAATTACAAGGAGAACACACACACACACACACACACACACACACACACCCTTCTAACCCTGCTGGAGCAGGTGATTGGACTAGAATAGATATCTCATTATCTTTCTCCTCCCTCCCTCCCTCCTTTTTTATTTCTTTTTCTTTCTGTCCCTTCCTTCCATTCCCCCATCTTTCTTTGTCCCTTTTTCTTTCTTTCCCTTTTCTCTTTCTTTTCTTCCTTTTCTCTTTCTCTCTCTCTCTCTCTCTCTCTCTCTCACTTTTCTCTCTTTTTTTCCCTCTCTCAGGCTCACCCTATTGACTTGACTTGCTTGGGCAGGTCTCTCCAGTGCAGTGGGCTCAATGGGATGGACCTGCGGAGCCGGCACCTAGAACGTGGCAGTGGCAGCATGTTTGAAAAGTAGAGCAAAGCCAGAGGTCAGTAATTTTTGCTGCAAAGAATCACAAAAACTTCTGGGTTGTGCACAAGAAGGGACACACATGTCAATACAATTCAGCAACATAAAATAAAGAAATACAAATAAAACAAATCAAGAATTGGCAAAGCATCTCTGATTAGATTTTATTCACTACTAGAAAATCAGAGATACGTTGCCAATTCTAGTCCAATGACCTGTTCCAGCAGGATTAGAAGGGAGTGTGTGTATGTCTGTGCATGGCTGTCAAAACTCCAAAAACAGGTCAAGTATCTCTGGAGAGGCTAGTCATAAATTAAAACACTTGCTAAACAACCAGCCATTAAGTGCGGACCACTTGTTTGCCAGTCACCTGGCCATGCCCACCCAGTCACATGACCACCAAACCACACCTACCCAGTCATGTGACCAGCAAGCCATGCCAGCCAGTCACGTGACCAGCAAGCCACACCCTCAAATTTGGTCACACCCACAGAAATTTGAATCCCACCCCTGGGTGGGGGGCACCTCTGATGAGTTTGTAGCACCAAGGGGATGGTGGACTGAAAACATTTGGGAACTACTGATCTAAAGCCAAGCCAATAAATTCAGTACCAGATGGGCTGGAAATCACCACCTCTAAAAAATCCTTCAGGCTTTTTTTTCTGTTTGTTGTACTAATATTGTAATTGAATGACAATGCCATTACAACAGTACAGTCATGTTCCTTTAACTTTTACCTAGAAAAGTGTTGCTAAAAATATAGTTTAAGTTTATTTGGTGCTTTTATTTTCCTTTACTTGTCTGAAAATGACGAAACGTATCAGTAGATCAGTGCAAAGGAGACAGAGACACGAGCGTCAGATGCTTCCATTATAGATTACCATTGGAAATCCTTGCAGAAGAATTCTTAGCTAGTGTTTATATACCAGTTTTTAGAGTTAATTCACAGAATTGGATCTTCTTCCTACATAGCTGTTCAACAATAATAGGAACACAACATTATTTTGTGGTTTGTAACCTCCAGTGTGGTTAGGACTCTTAAAACCATACCTTCTTATGCATTATTTAACAAATGGAATGGAACTGTTAAATGATCACATATTCATTTTTAATATTACTAATTAGAAAATTATTACTAATCTCTGAAAATTATCCATTTATATTATGAAATATATAAGACACAAATAAAAACCTGAAAGTTTTAAAAAATTAAAGGCAACTTTGGCATCTTTTAAAAGACATTTAACTCATGTTGACTCAATCCTCCTGTCAGCTCACTCATTTTTTTTACAAGAAACAATTGATACATAACTGTTCATGACTGCTTTTATTATTTCTGTCATTTGTAATCAGAATGTCACCAAATTTTAGTATCCTTGAATGAACCATATTGTGTATTTGCAACATGTATATTATGGTATATTTAATAGGCAAATAACGTAGGTGCTCAGTGATCAGATTCAATTTTTTTACAGCAGTTCTGCGGGCATGGTTTGGTGGGTGTGATGTAGCTTGGTGGGCATGGCATGGGAAGGATACTGTAAAATCTTCATTCCCACCCTACTCCAGGGGAAGGTTACTGTAAAATCTCCATTCCCACACCACTCTAGGGAAAGGTTAATGCAAAATCTCATTCCCTCCCCAGTCCACTAATCTGCTTTACAGCTCCATTTTCCTATGTAGGGCAACAAAAGATGACCCAGCCAATCAGCTGGGACTTGGGAGGCAGAAAATAGATGGGGATGGGCCCAGTCAGAGGTAGTATTTGCGGTTCTCTGAACTACTCAAAATTTCTTCTACCGGTTTCCCAGAACTGGTCAGAACCTGCTGAATACCACATCTGAAGTTACTCATTAAAGGCCCTGTCACACTGCCCAACAGATGCAAAACGGACACAACGGACGAGAAAAATGTTCCATCCGTTGTTATCCGCTCTCAGAAGGGGCAAAAATTTGCATAACCAGAGCGGATAACACGGACGCAGGGAGGACACAGGGCAGATGGAAAGTGGATGAGGAACGGAAGCTAGGCGGATGGAAGCGGATGGGAGCGGATGGCACATCCACTAGGCTTCCGGAGGACCTCAGCAAAGCAGATGCAGAACGGATACAGTGGATGCAGAGCGGATGCACAGCGGATGAAGTGGATGCACAGCGGATGCACAGTGGAAGCCTAGCAGATGCCGAGCATTAATTGCACATGCGGGGAGGATGCATTGCGTCAGCCCTGCGGATATAACGGAAGCAGCTCGGAAGCAGGTCGCCATTCAGAGGAAAGACCTGCTTTCAGACAAATCAACTGCTTTGCCTGTCCTGCCTGCAAGTCTGCCTGCAAGCCTTGCTGCCAGCCTCCCTGCCAGCCTTGCTGTCTGCCTGCCTGCCAGCCTTGCTGCCAGCCTCCCTGCCAGCCTTGCTGTCTGCCTGCCTGCCAGTCTTGCTGCCAGCCTCCCTGCAAGCCTTGCTGTCTGCCTGCCTGCCAGCCTTGCTGCCAGCCAGTCTGCCTGCCAGCCTTGCTACCAGCCAGTCTGCCTGCCAGCCTTGCTACCAGCCAGTCTGCCTGCCAGCCTTGGTGCCTGCCTGCTTGGCAGCCTTGGTTCATGCTTCCCTGCCAGCCTTGGTGCCTGCCAGCCTTCCTGCCAACCTTGGTGCCTGCCTCCCTGCCAGCCTTGGTCCCTGCCTGCCTGCCAGCCTTCCTGCCAGCCTTGGTGACTGCCTGGCTGCCAGCCTTGGTGTATGCCTGCCTGCCAGCCTTGGTGCATGCCTGCCAGCCAGCCTTGGTGCCTGCCTGCCAGCCAGCCTTCCTGCCAGCCTTGGTTTCTGCCAGCCTCCCTGCCAGCCAGCAACCCCACAACCATTCTGAAGCACAGCAAGCCTCAGCCATCTGCTGCCAGCCCTTGCAAAAGGGACAGGGCTACCATCCCACCCCCTGGCCCTCACTCTGGTTCTGCTGGGGCTTCTGCAGCATGGGTTCGCTCTTCTGGGGCTGGGGCTTCTGTTGCTTCTGCTTTTGGAGCAGCTGATGACAAGCACTCCAGCACCAGCCACCTCCACAGCACCTGCACCCTTCACCCCTGAGACTAAGCGACCAAGAGGAGTGCCAGAGAATCATTTTTGTTTTATAGCTTCTTGTTAATAAAGTCTATTTTTGATTCATACACTTGCTTCGTTTCTTTTTTTTTAATAAAGTCTTGCTGGAAACTTTTAGAAATGGTTTAAGCCTTTGCATGCTTGTGGGATGGGTTAAGATAGCAGTGGGATGGGCAGGGATACCTTTGGGATGGGTAATAGCTGTGGGATAGATAAACCTCCAGTGCAAGCATAGTGGGACTGTATGGTCCACCCTGCCAGCTGCCACACCTTTGGCCCTTTATTATCAATAACAATGTAAGCATTGATCCACACATTTCAACATAAACACAACTCTTTATTAAATGCCCTGTTCATTGTAGGCCCACCCAACATATATGACCCAATCTCATCAGTATGATAAGATAGGCTGAAGAAAGCATCCATTAAGCATCTATCATCCTGTCTTGCCACTCCACTGCTCCAGCTGGGGAGTTGCACCAGTGTTTCAGGAGGTTGCTCTGCTTCTTCCCTTCACGTGAGGCTCTGTTGGGGCCTTGCACATCCTCAGTGTCTATCAGGTTTTGCCCTTGCCTCCATTCCCCAGGCTCCATGTCCCCATTGCCTTGTTGGAGGTCCACGAGCCTGTTCTGCAAGACTGGGTAGGGGGTGCGCATGAGATTGTGCAGGATGCAGAAGCTTCCATGATCCTCCTCACGGTCTCTGGGTGATGCTGCATGGTGGTGAGAAATACCTGGAACCTGTTGGCCAGGATGCCAAAGGCGTTCTCCACCACCCGCCTTGCCCTGGACAGCCTGTAGTTGAAGATCCTCTCTTCACGGGTGAGGTATTTGGAGGTGTAGGGCTTCATGAGGTAGGTTGTGAGGAAGAAGGCATCATCCCCCACGATGAAGTAGGGCACATCTTGTGTCTCGTTGGGCAGGGGTTCTGGATCTGGGAAGCCCACGATGAGGTTGCGTTCCAGCTCTTCCTTGAGGTGATTGTATAGCTGGGCATCTGAAGATGAGCCGTTGCCTGAAGCACTGATGTACATGAACTTGTAGTCAGCATCGACCATGGCAAAGAGGATGATGCTGAAGAAGCCCTTGTAATTGAAATAAGTGGACCCCGACTTGGCTGGAGATTTGCAGGCCACGTGCTTGCCATCTATGGCTCCAACGGTGTGGGGGAAGTTCCACTTCCGATACCACTGCTCTGCAACTTTCTTCCATCCTTCTTCAGTGGAGGGACACTGGAGGAGCTCCTCCTTGTATTCTTCGATGATGGCCTGCACCACTTCTCTGACCACAATTCTGATGGTGTTGGGTGGTACCCTCCAGCCGTACTGCATGCTCCTGTAGGTGGTCCCTGAGGCCAGGTGGCGCAGAGTGAGTGCCACCTTGAGCCCAGGTTCCAGGCTGGGCCGGAAGTTGGTGTTTGCCGCTGCACAACTTCGTCAAACATGGTTGGACGCATCCTCATGAAGTTCTGGAATGCCCGAGTGTCTTCGTTCCTGAGCTCCACCATTAGCTTGTTGTACAGTCCATCCAATGCTCTTCTGGAGAACCATCTTCGTACCCAGACGCTTCTTGGCTGCCTCTTTTTCTTCCCGTAGTAGAGTTCACAGAGCCTGTAGATGGCTTCGCACTGTTGCAGAAGGATGGTGGCTGCCAAAAGGACTGTGTTACGATCCACGGTGGACATGACTGGATGCTGTGGAAGAGGAAGAGTCAGATGAAGGCTGCAGAGGTCTGCAGCAGGGCTGCTGGTCTGAAAGTGAGATCCAGATGTGTTGCTCCCCCTTTTTATAGGCAGTATAGGTGTCCCTTTGCATCCTCTAGGCATCCTCTAGGCATCCTCTAGACATCCTTAATATCTGAGATAGGTCCCCTCTGCGGACGTTTTTTCTGTTTTACATGCTTTGTTTCCACTAGGCATCCATTCTGCATCCATTCTGCATCCGTTCTGCGTCCGTTCCGCTTCCTCCCTGCGTCCGAGCGGATGCGAGTTTCGTGGATGCGCAGCGGATGCCTAGCGGATATAGCGGATGCGTAACGGATGCCTAACAGATTCGTAGCGGATGCAGAATGGATGAACTGGATACATTTTCCGCGCAAAAGTTTTGAGCAGCTCAAAACTTTCTGAGCGGATGAAATGTCCATAAATGGATGCTTGACGGATAGAGAGGAAGCAGTGAGTACATCGCGTTAACCAACGGATGGCAAGCTTTTTTGTCCTTTTTACATCCTCTTTGCATCCGTTGGTGCAGTGTGACATTTTAAGAAACAAACTATTAGCTTCCACAAGAGGGGGGAACCTGGAAACCTTAACATGTCATGTACACCATCTTATTTCAGTGAAAACATTTTCTACTACAGTTATAATATGAACGAAGCTGGTAGCTGCAACTCACTTTTTATCCCACAGTTAAAAATTCTTATCTAACATAAGCTAAATTTCAGCAGTTAAGTAGATGTTATTATTTCTTTTGAAAAAAAATCTTTTTACAGTAGTACATTGAAACCTAGCTTCTTTTGCATTCCTTATGTTACTTCAATAATGTTATTGAGTCATGGATCTGTACTTATGTCAACTAAAATTATTACTTTTTGCTCTTATATTTCTCCTGAGAATAGTACATGTCCTTTTACATGAGCAAAATAAAATGAAAATTGAAAAGAAGTATTTATGTATTACTGGGATGACTACTAGAATAATTTTCTGCTCTCCTGTGTTACTTTGATTAAAAGATTCTTTATCATTTTGGAATTTGTTTCCATAGAGCATTGGAGCATATCATGATTATTTTGGCTATCACTGACTAGCTTTGTAAATTGCTACTTTTACCTTCTTTTTGCCTTTTATTATCATTTAGAAACTCTGCTCTCACAATTATTTATTTCTTTACAGCCCAAGACCAAGTCACAGAAATTTAAAAAATACAGAATACTATTAATATACATATAAATGTCTCTCTCTGTGTGTTAGAGAGAGGTGGGGAGAAGGGAGAAAGAGAGGGAAAGAAAGATAACAACACACTTAGGCTATAAATAAAAAAGCATATGGATACTACTTTGATTAAACAAGATTTGTCTGGCTTTAGTTTTAACTTGAAGACTACTTTGAAGGTTTTTTGCATGAAACTGAAAAAAAAATGAAACTAATTTTGGGATTGATTATTAGAACTGTTTATGGTTATAGGAATACTGTGCATTGTTCATCTTAGAATAAGAGATTAATGTATTGTTTATAATTGAAATTTTCTTTTTCTGCAATGCCTTATTTTCTGACCTTTCTTATTTAATTTTCATTTTGTCTTTATATTTGTCTTTATATTTAACAAATTTTTTTAAAAAAATCAGGAAATTTATCAGATAAAGAATGGATGTATTATTATATTCAATTTTTTTAACAACTGGTTCTGTGGGTGTGGCTTAGTTGGTGGGCATGGCTTGGTGGTCATGTGACTGGCTGGGTGTGGCCAACTCAATATCACTCACATCAAGGCACACATCTCCTTGCTTGGCCCCTCAAGACTGTGGGGATGCTGCAACAGTCGTAAGTGTGAAAAGTGTCATAAGTCACTTTTTTCAGTGCCATTGTAACTTTGAATGGTCACTCCACACAAGCAAAGTACCAGCAAAGGAGGGAAAAAAACTCCAGAGATGTTCCTGAGACAAAGTCTCGTTCTGCCAAGAATATAATAAGGGTTAATGGAGAGGCAGTTTCTGAAGCAACACCAGAATGTTTCCTTCCCGTCTTCCATACAGGATTAGGCTAGTAATTTCTCTAACAACCGGTTCTCTGAACTGCTTAGAATGTTGACAACCAGTTCTAGCGAAGTTCTACAGACAACCAGTTCTACAGGTGCCAACCTGTAGAATCCCACCCCTGATTCATTGGCAGCGTGCAGTCAGTGAATGTTGTAAAGAATGCATGAAACAGACTCAATATCTATATTTCAGCAGAAACATGTTCAATATCTTTATTTCAGATATATGTTTCTCGTATGAATGCTGGCATATCAATCAGCTGTCGTCAACATAGGGAGAGCGTCTATATCATTAAGGAAACTCAGAAAATTTGGCTCTATCCATCTGAATGTTTAAGTACCATGTCCTCTAAAATTGTCCCAAAGGTATTTTCCAAAGGCAACTGGACCTTCTTGGGTTTTTTCCTTGAAAACATTTCACTTTGTATTCAAGAAGCTTCTTGGATGTTCTTTTCATCTTGGAGGTTCTTTGGTTGGACTGGCTTTATCTATGCTCATCTGGGTATTGATTGCTGGTGGTGAGATGTTTTGGCTTTTTATTTCCTTTTGAGTTTCTTGATTGTTTCTTTCATAATATTTAAATGCTGTTTATGTTTATATATCTATTAATGGCTAATTAACAGTACAGACTTAATTCTGATTTCAACTGAGTAACTGTAACTGTCCTGGACCAAGTGAAAAAACTGTAGGGAATTTCTAGAAACCCTGAACTCTGATAAATTAGCCATCAAATCTTTTCCCTACCTCTCAGTTATTTTATTAGCTATCATTGCTCTACCCAATCAGGAAAGATTTCAAAATTATTAAGAGGTTTATCTAGGTATTTGTGCTTGTATACTTGCACATAAAGCCACTCAGAGTAACTCTGGGTGGCTTACAATAAAATATCAATTTCGAAAATAAAACCAATTGCCTTAACCATAGAGGAATATTTTCTAGTGAAGCATAATAGTACTGCATGAAATGGTTTTTCAGATTAATAAAAAAATATTTTTTAAATGAGGCACATACAAAATCTATTTCTTATTAATTTGAATGGGAAAATGTGTCTGCTGGTTTGACTGCTTGGTACAATTGCATATGTACAGTTCCAAAGAATTTTCAAAAGCAATCCCATGTCCAATGTGTAGCAAATGGAATGTTTGTGAACCTAATTAAATACATTGGTTTTAACATTTAAATCGTAAATGCCTTCTTGATCTGGGACCTAATTAACCTCTGTTTCTTTCTATTCCTCTATATTCTGTATAATATCTCATGCTGACTTCTTGATCTTAAAGTCTGCTGGGCGAACTTGAAAAGAGAAGTAAGAGGTATTGCCAAACTGTATGAACTACCAGGCTTCCAACTATATACGGTTTTAGATCAAATTATTTTATCATTCATTCATTTTAAAAATAGAAAAAAATAACAAGGTATTTTTCTATCACAATTATCACATCCGTTAAAAAAAAAAAAGAATCATACCTCCAGCTATGACAATAGCAGTTGATCAGATCTACTACTATTGAAAATAAAGAAACAGATTTGCTTAACAAATTTATTCTATCTTTAATCCTGCATTTCTGTTAGATTAAAATCCTTTTTAACAGGTCATGGAAAGATTAATCTATCAATTAATCTGCAACAAATCATGGATTCCCGATGAGTATTTGCCTACAAAAGTCTTGAAATCAGTAATGACTGCAACAAAGTTAAATCAAATTAGAAAATACAAAAGTGTCTTCCTTTTAAGAAAAATCCAGACTATAAAAGGATTTGTAAAGATTGATAAAAAGTGAAAGAAATGGAAATTTGCTTTTCCTGAGACACCCAAAGAAAATTATATCAACATTTGACATTGTGGAAAAGTTAAATTATGCTGACTTTTATTCTAAGAAGGAAAGAAATATTTTCTAATTAAAAATTCTAACAAATTATTTCAGTCTAGAGGAGAGTTCTGACCTTTTTATATTAGCTGTGGCATACCTGACCTATCTTTTTCACCTTGATTCTCCTGCACTACTGACTTAAGCCCCTGTCACACAGCACCAACGGATGCAAAGAGGATGTAAAACGGAGAGAAATACTTGCCATCCGTTGGTTAACGCGATACTTCCATTCTTTACTCACTGCGTCCATTTTCATCCTCTCTATCCGTCCAGCATCCGTCTACTGACATTTCATCTGCTCAAAAAGTTTTGAGCTGCACAAAACTTTTGAGCAGAAAATGTATCCAACGCGTCCATTCTATATCCGCTACGCATACGGGGAACATCCGTTAGATGTCCGTCATCATCCGTTATGCGTCCGCTATATCTGCTAGGCATCCGCTGCACATCCGCACAACTCGCATCCAATCCAGCGGAAAACAGACACAGGGAGGAAGCGAAACGGACGCGGAACGGACACGCAACGTTAGTAGCATGGACGAAGAAAGGATGAAAGCGGATGCAGCTCACATACAAAGCATTAAAATGGAAAAAACGTTCGCAGAGGGGAAGTATTTCAGATATTTAGGATGTCTGCAGGATGTCTAGAGGATGCAAAAGGACACCTAGCAGAAAACCTATATTTCCCATAAAAAGGGGTAGGACCTCACCTGGATCTCACTTTCAGTCCAGCAGCCCTGCTGTGCAGACCTCTTCAGCCTTCATCTGGCTCTTGCTCTTCCACAGCATCCAGTCATCTCCACCATGGATCATCACACACTCCTTTTGGTAGCCACCATCATTCTACAACAGTGTGAAGCCATCTACAGGCTCTTTGACCTGTTCTACATGAAGAAAAGGAGGCGTCCAAGAAGTGTCTAGGTCCGAAGATAGATCGCAAGAAGAGCAGAGTATTGACTGTATAACAAGCTGATGGTGGAGCTGAGGAACAAAGACCCTCATGCATTCCAGAACTTCATGAGGATGCCGCCAGCCATGTTTGATGAAGTTGTGGAGCAGCTGAGACCCAGGTTGATCAAGCAAAGCACCAACTTCCGGCCCAGCCTGGACCCTGGGCTCAAGGTGGCACTGACTCTGCGCCACCTGGCCTCAGGGACCACCTACAAGAGCATGCAATACAGCTGGAGGGTGCCACACAACACCATCAGCATTGTGGTCAGAGAAGTGGTGCAGGCCATCATCGAAGAATACAAGGAGGAGCTCCTCCAGTGCCCCTCCACTGAAGAAAGATGGAAGAAAGTTGCAGAGCAGTGGTATCAGAAGTAGAACTTCCCCCACACCGTTGGAGCCATAAATGGCAAGCACGTGGCCTGCAAAGCTCCAGACAAGTTGGGGTCCACTTATGACAATTACAAGGGCTTCTTCAGCATCATCCTCTTCGCCATGGTTGATGCTGACTACAAGTTCATGTACATCGATGCTTCAGGCAACGGCTCATCTTCAGATGCCCAGGTATACAATGCCACTGACCTCAAGGAGGGGCTGGAATGCAACCTCATCATGGGCTTCCCAGATCCAGATCCCCTGCCCAACTACACACAAGATGTGCCCTACTTCATCGTGGGGGATAACGCCTTCTCCCTCACAACCTACCTCATGAAGCCCTACATTTCCAGATGCCTCACCCGTGAAGAGAGGATCTTCAACTGATGGAGAACGCCTTTGGCATCCTGGCCAACAGGTTCCAGGTACTTCTCACCACCGTGCAGCATTGCCCACAGACCGTGAGGAGGATCATGGAAGCTTGCTGCATCCTGCACAATCTCATGCACACCCACTACTCAGTGTTGCAGAAAAGGCTCGTGGACCTCCAACAAGGCAATGGGGACATGAGCCTGGGGAATGGAGGCAAGGGTGAAACCTGATAGATACTGTGGATGTGCAAGGCCCCAACAGAGCTTCATGTGAAGGGAAGAAGCAGCGCAAGCTACTGAAACACTGGTGCAACTCCCCAGCTGGAGCAGTGGAGTGGCAAGACAGGATGATAGATGCTTAATGGATGCTTCCTTCAGCCTATCTCATCACAGTGATGAGATTGTGCCATGCATGTTGAGTGGCCCTACAGTGAACAGGGCATTTAATAAAGAGTTGTGTTTATGTTTAAATGTGTTGATCAATGATTACATTGTTATTGATAATAAAGGGCCATAGGTGTGGCACCTGGGAGGGTGGACCATACAGTCCCACTATGCTTGCATTGGAGGTTTATCTATCCCACAGCTATTACCCATCCCACAGGTATCCTAACCCATCCCACAGCTATTACCCATCCCAAAGGTATCCCTGCCCATCCCACTGCTATCTTAATGCATCCCACAAGCATGCAAAGGCTTAAACTATTTCTAAAAGTTTCCACCAAGACTTTATTTACTAAAATAAATGAAGCAAGTGTGTGAAGCAAAGATAATCTTTATTTATAACAAACTGTAAAAGATAATGACCCAAGTGTCCCAAGCAAAAATAAAGTCATCAGGTAGCCACCCAGTCTCTGGCACTCTTCTCAGTCACTCTGAGGTGTGCCCATAGTCTCAGGCGTGAAGGGTCCAGGTGCTGTGGAGGTGGCTGCTGCTGGAATGCTAGTCTGAGGCGCCATTGGGGTGCCTGTCCCCGAGAGGACAACAGGGGATGGTGTGTGGAGGAAGCTCTCAGAGAGCAGGCTCAGTCCTGTGATGTTGAGATCCCTTCCTCCAGGACATGGGGTGTCAGTCACAAGATCGATGACAGATGTCTGGTCTGCAGGTGAGCGAGGTGAGGCGTGGGTGGCATCTGTGGTGTGGGTGGCATCTGTGGCGTTGGTGGCATCGATGGCATCAATGGCATCAGTGGCATCGGTGGCATCGGTGGCATCGGTGGCGTTCGATGAACCTGTGCCTGGACTGGGAAGGGCTGCCTGTGCTGCTGGAACTCCAGGTATCCATAGCCTTGGGAGGTGAGGGCCTGTGGAAAGCCTTGGAAGGGCTGTGACATCACCTGGGTGGAGGAGCAGACTTGGAGTGGGTTGGAGCAGGTTCATCTGGGCTTGGAGGGTTTTGAAGAAGACCGAAGATCCTGTCCTTGATCACCTGGTACTGTGATTCAGACATGTCCAGGAGGGTCTGGTTGACGTAGGTGAGGAAGGGCTTGTGGTTGGAAGATGGTATGTCGGTGTGTACAATCTGAGAGAGGAGTTCTATGCTGCTTTTGATGGTGTCCCTGATCTCCAGCAGGACAGTGTGGCTCTGCCCCTCTGGTCTGGCTCTCTGCCTGCTTTCTGTGGAGGTGGAGCTGGGGGTGGATGTGGGTTGGTCTCAGGTGGAAATGCCCTCTCCTTGCTGCCACTGCGTCAGGGGGTCCTCCATGCGCTCCGCCATGGGGAGTGCAGCTGTCGGGGGGGTCTCCGTCGTGGGACACTCCACAGATACCTGCCTGGACACAGGAGCTGACTGTTGGCCAGAAGAGGACTGGCTCTTTGCGGGCTGCCTGAGAGAGAGGGTTGTCAGAGGGGCTGCTCCTCGGTGGCGGATCTCACCCTCCAAGAAGCTGCACTTGGCCATCACATAGGTCTCCCGGTTGGTGAGCTTGACCGCGGCCTGGCCAGATTTCTTGAGGTGCAGCTTTCTGTACCATGTGTGCATGTGCTTCCACCAGCCGAGGAGGACCTCCAAAGTGTAGCCCAGGCTCTCCACCTTCTCTCTTCAAGCAGCCTGCTTCCTTTTGGTGTCTTGATAGAGCCTGTGTCCCTTCCGCCATAGATACTCGTTCTCCCTCAGCCATTCCAGCACCTCATCCTCATGTTTCTCTTCGATGGAGTATTGCCTCCTCTCCCATTCACGCTTATGCATTTTCCTCCCTCTGGCAGGGCCATCCTGGCCCTCATCAGAGGGGCTTCGAGGTTCTAGGTGCTGGTCCACCACACCACCACCACCAGCAGCAGCAGCAGCAACAAGAACAGTAGCAGCAGCACCAGGAACACCAGGAGCACCAGCAGCACCAGCAGCACCAGCAGCACCAGCAGCACCAGCAGCACCAGCAGCACCAACAGGACCAGGAGCACCAGCACGACCAGCAGGACCAGCAGGACCAGGTGCAGCACCAGCAGAGTAAGCACCAGCAGAAGCACCAGGACTAGGAACAGCGCCAGCAGAGTAAGCACCAGCAGAAGCACCAGTACCAGGAGCAGTATCAGCAGAGTAAGCACCAGCAGAAGCACCGGCACCAGATGAGTCAGCCCGAGCAGCAGAAACCCCAGCAGAAGCAGAGTCAGGACCAGGGGATGGGATGGTGGCCCTGTCCTTCTTGCCAGGGCTGGCAGCAGATAACCCAGACTTCCTCTTCTTCTCCATGGTTGTTGGCTGGCTGGAGATGTGTCTGGCAGCAGGTCTTTAATCTGAATGGTGACCTGCTTGCAAGCTGCATCCTTTTATATTCACGGGGCTGAAGCAATGCATCCTCCCCACATGCGCAGTGAACGCTTTTCATCTGCTTGGCATCCGCTAGGCATCCGCTCTGCATCCATTCCTTCTGTTGCACATCCACTTCACTGTGCTCCCCCGGAAGCCCCGCGGATGTGCCATCCGCTTCCATCTGCTTCTATTCACTAGGCTTCCATGGAGCATCCGCTTAACATCCTGGCTACATCCTCCCCCATCCGTTCCTTTCCGTTGTTGTCCGCTCTGCTTTTGCAAATTCGGGGCACTTTTGAGAGTGGATAACAACGGATGGAACATTTTCTCGTCCGCTGTGTCCTTTTTACATACATTTTGCATCAGTCTATGTGACAGGCCCTTTAGCTAGTTGTCTATAGGGATCAAGCACAAGCAGATTAGCTTTATGTTTGAAATTATCCAGAAAATTCATGTTTTTGATTCATCCTATGAATGAACATTTTTGTACATATTTTTTTCTTCTTTGGATTTCTTTTTTTTTCAAAGCATGAACTTGTGAAAATATTCAGGATCCCTAATGTTCACGGAAAAGGAAATTAAATCTCCTTCAAGTCTCCTTTGAAAACTTATGAACCCAGCCATGAAGGTTCTAGGAAATAATACAGAACTAGTTTGTTATTGCTTTCTTATGAATTTTTTTCTCCTTTAATTTCCTAGTATAGTCTACAACCCTGCAATTTCCTGGTGGAATCCCATTTGAGTACTAACTAAGCCTGTAACTGCTTAGCTTTCAAACCAAAACAAGGTCAGCTACATGTGCCACCTGCTGAGAAATTCATCTAGCATGCTGATGGACTAATTCCCTACTTGCAGTACATTTCAAATCATGTTTAGCCAATTTCCAACAACTTATTAACATGTCCTTAAAACCAGAGTAGAAATGAGGTCCACTAAAGTATGTTTAGTTCAGGTGGAAGGCCTAAAAATATTTCATTTGCTGTATACTAATAAATGAAAACCAGCAATTATAGACAAATGTTTCCTAAGAACAAGTCTTGGAAAATGCAGTTTTGTTCTTTAAGAGCTATTTGACACATCTACTTCTAGACCTTTTATGAATTTATGAATTTCAATCCAAATGGTAGCTCAGGGTATCCAGCTGCCTTTGCTCAAGAGCCATAATAACTCTGAAACACTGACCCCAGAATATTCAACTACCACCTTAGTAGTGTCCACTTTTTCACAACTAAAGAGCTCCTAATCAAGCACGGGGAAATGAAGATTATTTCCCTTTGTTCTTCTGTTTAATTAACTTTATTCCACCTCACTGCCAGTGTACATCCTGAATCTTTTGCTAGGTAAATGAAAAGTTTTTTTTTTTAGAAGAACAAGGAGTATATGATTGGGAGAAAAGACTGCCATTTAATGATTAAGGGAAATCTCAGGTGTATATGTTACAATGCATGATCTTTCCTTCTACAGTAGTTACAATTGATATAATAAAGTTCTTTTAGAAGATGCTGCTTTATTTCTTTTTTGGGGTTAACTTCCTGCACAAAATTTTGTAGTCTACTCACCATTCAAGCCAATATTCTACAGATTATTTCCAATTTAATGTTTCACATCTACTTCCTAGCTTTCAGGAAGGCAGTTTCTAATACACATTAATGTATAAACCTAAACAAAAGCTTTCTACATAATTTTACCTTGTTTTATAAGCTGAACTTACACTGTAATAAAAAAAAAGTGTTGGCCCACAAAATATTTCTTTTCAATCTGGAGGCTCAGCTGATTAAATAAGATATACCAAGGAAAACAAATAAGCATAGGCTTTAAGAAAATGTCAGTGAAATTTGATTCCATCATTTATTTCTTCTTTCATCATTCATTGGCAGAATGTATATACCATTCCAATCATTACCAACTGATTTACTATACTAGTTCTACATGATCTGTTTTCCTAATGGCTAGAACCTTTTAGTGAGCTCATCTTCTAGCTCTTATATTTCAGTTCATGATACATTCTGCATACAGGTCACTTAAAAAAATTAACCAACTGCATTGTGGATAATCAGCATGGTAGAACAAATTTGTATCTCAATGACTTTCCTCTACAATCACACATACATGCAAACCAGCCTTCATTACTGTGTTCTTGGTGTGTATACATAGGCATGTTTAGAATAAGTATCTCCATTTTCTCTACTCTATCCTTCATAACGCCTTACAGCCAGTAGGAAATACTCTTGGTTGCTGCTGGCAAGCTATCCTGCAGTTCAGGCTTTTAAATAAAAGCCTAACTTTTTAAAAGTTAGGCTTTTAAATAAAAACAGAAGGAATATTGCCTTACAGCAGGATAATTTTCAGATTTTTTAAAGTTGCAAGACACAACTGTACAATGTACAAGAAAGATGGATTTGGATAGGCATTTTGGCAATTTATCTTTTTCTCCACTTTTTCATGGAATGCAAGACTTAGAAGATCTGTTTCTTGGTGTATGACAAAACATAAATGACCAGGCTTTAGGTAGGCACTGAAAAAAGGACAAATTCTCTTTACTAAACTAGTATTAGTCAACTGGATATATTCTATTGACTTATGGAGTTTTCTATTTGTTCTTTCTATGTTTGATCAATAGTGAAGACACTCCATTTGTAATGGATTGCAAAATGGAAATAGTGCCACATATAAAAGCTTGAGTTCAATTTGTAGATTAAATTACTACTTTTCAAGCCTGAATTATAACCATAGATTTTATTCCATTTTGTAGTTAAAATTAGATTCAGAATAGAAGTTAATCATCTTTATATTGGGTTCAGTTATACATAATTAAAAATAATGTTTCATACAATACATTCTCATATATTAGGACTGCAAATTCTTGGCACTTTGCGGAAATGGTAATCTATTGTAGTATTCTTCAAAAAAAATTTCAAATGTATATCCACAACCAAAATGAACATCAATATGTATTGGACAATTAGATTTTCAAATTGGGAAGTATCCAATAAGCTACTAGATAAGAGCAAAAGTAAAGTCTTGATGCTTATGATGTGGCTATATTTAAATTATAAATAAATTAAAATAACCCAATTCTTTACATGTCCTGAAACAAAAGCAAAAGTTCAATGCTATCCTTTACCAAAATTAAATTGATCACATACTTGGCAAAAAAAATGCTACTCTTTGGAATGATTCACCCAACAGAAAAAAAAAATTAATTCTTTTTTTATTTAATTCACATAACTTTTCATGTGTCAAGAAAAAACAGTTCAGATATTCGTTAAAACTATTTAAGAGATGGGGTATTACATTATTCAATAATGCATATAATCCAAACATTTATATCTCTATATATATTTACTTTAGAACATTTGGTTTTTAATCTATATTGCCAAGAATTACATTGTCATATTCAGACATGTCTGAAAGTTTTGTTCTATGTATTCATGAGAAAATGTGGTTTAAGCATTTTGTGTTTTGATATTCTGAAATACAGATACCATCAATTCTCTATAGCATACTTCTATAAAAAGCTAATAAAGATTAATATTTGAGTTTTCAAATGAAATATTTGAACTAAATGAACTAAATAAACTACTACAAGCTACTTCTGCTGCAATTTGGCAGGTCGAATCTCACCAAGCTCAAGGTTGACTCAGCCTTCCATCCTTCTGAGGTGAGTAAAATGAGGTCCCAAATTGTTGGGGGCAATATGCTGACTTTGTAAACAGCTTTGAGAGGGCTGTAAAGCACTATAAAGCAGTATATATGTCTAAGTGCTATTGCTCATGCTAAAGTTATCTTTAAGGGAAAAAACACAGGACTTAACTCCTAACTCTTTGATAAGTGATATCAATAGGGTCTGGCATGGAGGTGCTCACTGCCAGGAAGGAAGGCCTGCCTGTCAGCTTAGCCTGGGGCACCCAGCGCAGCAAGTGCCTCCCCACCAGACCCTCTGCTCATCCCTCCAGGGTCGTGCCAGATCCGTGCGGGCTGGGCAGAGCCAGGAAAGTGAGCCACGGGTGCGTGCATGCCTCCTCCTGCCCCTCATTTCCAAATCTCACCCGGGTGAGCAGCGCTTCACTTGCTATTCAAAGCTGCGGCTTCCTTACCTCTCAGCAAGCAGAAGGAACTGGCTGCAGCCTCTTCCTCCTCAGCCGCAGTGCAGACCTTGCGGGGAGAGAGATAGAGGGAGAGATCCTCTTGGGCGAGTGCCTTCTCTCAGAACGCGGCGATGGGAGCGCCTGAAGTCAAGTGTCTCCTCAGGGCTCCGGTTGCAGGGAGGGGCCCTGACTGGCCGCCCCTGGCTACGTTCTTCTAATGCCGCGGCAGCAAGGGAGAAGGCAAAGGTCTCCTGAACCCCAAGATGTCACCGCCTGCCCACCCAAGGATTCAAGGGGGGCAATTAAATTAAATTAACCCCCAAAAAGACAGCCTAGCCATTTTTTCAGGGGTCAAAAAAATATAAGGCCTGGCGAGAAACACGGTAGTTGCTTTAGAATATTTTGATTTTATCATTCCTTCTCTCCGTCACTCCTATCTCAGTCTTCAGGTTATGAAACTGTTGATTAAAAATAGCATGTATAAAGCTATCAACAAATACTGTTAATCTACATGGAAATCAATAGCAAATTTGGATCCTGCAAAAAAGGTTTAAATCCACATGTTTTGTGTCATGTTTTAGTTCAGATTTATAAATCCCATCATACACATTCCAGCTATTCATTAAAACAAGCAACAGAGCTACTGGAGTTAATAGATTAGCCTGATACCAAGGAAATATAAGTTCAGTTAGCTTCATCCATTGGAGTTTTCTGAATACTATGGGATAGACACACTCTTCAAGGGATTTGGGGGGAAATGCAAGGAGAGAGAGCACAAGGTATGTTTGTCTTTACCTTCTGAATGATATAAGTCCAGAAAACAAATTACATCTATTGTTACAATAATTACATAATTCCATTTGAATACTCCATTATTGAGTCAGAGCATCATTGGATATCATATTGAGCCCAAATTATGACAGGAGACTATTCTTCCACATGAACCTGAATAAATTATCCTTTAAGCAATCTTTTTTGTAATCTTTAATTATTTGACATGGGTTTTATGCAATAATAGTTCATTCTTTCAAGTACAGAATTCTTACACTTCAAAACTGAGTGAAAATATAACAACATACATCTTTTATCACTACCTACTCACACTCAAATTTATCAGATTATTTAATATGTTTACAACAAGATGTTTGAATATCCAACCTAATACTAAGATTTATAGTAATAGAAAAGAACCCAATTAAAATCAGATGCTGAGGTTTTCCTTTGCACTTTGCCAGATCTTGCCACCTCCTATTCTGGATTACTGCTGTTTCCCAACTCACTCTTTTTTTTTTCTTCCTGATTTCATTGTGTAATATCTTCTCTCATTTTTCCATTCTAAATATTTCACCAGCCTGAGATCTAACCAAAACTTAGGTGTCTTGCCTCATACAAAGAAGAGATAGGAAGTAAAAGGTTTCTAAATTTATCATTTAATTATGGATGCAGTTTTTTTTTTTAAATGAAAAAATTGCCTCTGTTATGAAACTGAATGATTGACAAGCACTTTATTAATGATGTCAATTTTCAAACAACAAACTTGCATGTCAATCTAAGAGCCTGATTTATCACTTGTTTTGTCCTAAATCTTCCAAAAACCATTTAACTTTCTCTTTTTTAAACCAAATTGGTCACTTTAATTCTTGCTCCCTTCTTAGAATCCTTCTCATGTTTTCTCCCAAAGAGAAAGGCCAACCATTTGTGACAATTGGGTTGAAATAAAATATGTTACTTGATACCATACTCTTGGAGGCAGCTTTGTATCATTCCAATCAAGATGGAGAAGAGTTTATAATGAAAACACTATAAGATAGAAAATATTGATTTATTGTCATCAGCATTCTCCCAAATCTTCTCTTGACATCATATGAAATAATATAGTGCACTGTTCCAATATCACTAGAATATATTTTTCTTCAAAGACATTTATGCACTGTTGAGAATAAGTGAGAAGTTCAAAGAGAAAGATAATGACATCTCAGTTTTCCATTTTAAAAAGAGGTATCAAATATACATAAAAGAAAGTTTAAAAAAACTTACATCACATATGTAATTACTGGTGTTTCTGATGTTTGTACTTCATGATCTCAGAGTTTGCTTACACCACATTCACTCTTTTTTTGCACCATATTCACTCAGTTCTTACAATAAACCTATCATTGCTTAATGCAACAAAGAGCATTGTTTATCTGAGTTTATATCACCACATTGGTGACACTGGAGAAAGAATGTAACAACAAAGCATGATTTAAGATTGGGAAAAGAAAATTACATTTAATGTAAATGTAATCTAGAAGGTTTTGGTTATGTCTTGTACTTTTTTTCAAAGAGGAAGTTCTGTGCAGTAGTTGTGTCTCAAAGAAGAAATGTCTTGGGCTCTGCATGAGAATGTAATGCAATGTAAGTTGACTCTGCTTTAAGTCTCTAGTATAAAAGGAGGTGAAAGGAGTCTGACATAGATATGGACTAACAAGGACTGACTAGCAAGGTTACCCATCTGGCTTCCATGCCTAAAAGTGAATGAGAACATAAATTATCCTGATTTATCCGTGATCTTAAGTATTAATTCATGCTGGCTCTCTTAGCTTGCAATTTATTAATTTCCATAATATTAAACTAATAATATATACAGTATATTATGGAGACATGTTATATATACAGTACATTCAACTTATAAGAACAGAGGGTTTTTTGTTATAATTTCTTTTCTTTCTTCCATTCATTCAATGCTTATCTGAAAACTGATTCTGCATAGACTTTCAAAGTACCAACAAGAATGCATTTCCCTGTAAGATTCCACTCCAAGAACAGACTTGTTGGATATGACACATTGCCTACAAACATTCAAAAGTTGAATGTTAATTCATGTTATCCTGTTTTACAAAAATAAATGAAAGTTTAACTTAGGCATTTTTTTTACTTTGTATTGATTTTCAGGAGATCTTCTTGTTATATGTTTGTCTGTCCTGTTAAAAACCAAGAAGATTGTGGATTCAAGGAATATTTCCACAAACATTTCTGTTGAAATTCTGGATGAATGTCTGAAATTTCTGTTGAATTTCTGGACGAAATTAAGTATTATGAAAAGCGGATTTTTGGGAAAACATTCTATTTGGCAGACACAGTAGACACAATGATGTCAGGCATATCTTCATGAAGGCAAAATTTTATTTTATGAATATCTATCTAAGGACTGTGTAGTGCTTTTGGATTCAAAAGGAAAAAGGTGCTTCTGTGCACATCGGGGAGCACACAGTACCTGTCAGCTACTTCTTAAATCAAATGAATCACTTCCTAGGATCACAATTAGCTATTGAGTGTAGCTATACAATACTGAGAAAAGTTAAAACTTCTTTAACCAGTTGCCAATAGGTGTTCCATGACTACTCCCACATGCTCTGAAAAACCTTTCTTAATTTAAACCAAATGTCTGTATATTTAATTGCACCAGAAGGAACAAATTCTGAACTGAGTCTGTGTCAAAATACATACCTTCATCATGCATTGTCATGCACACTGTAGTAAATATAATAGCAGGAATCTATTATCAGGAACTTATAGGAGAACCTTTCTGATCTTGTGAAGTCAATTCTCATAAATATATAGTCTACAAGCATTTGTTAAAAATGTGTCACAGACAGTGTGGAGTCAAAGGTTTCACTATCAATTATTTCTTCATTTCATTGTACATGGAAGAAGAAACCCCAATTATAAGCACAGCAGCTAAGTGGCCCCTGGAGTAACTTGAAGACATGGAATTAATAGAGTTGTTTTGAAAATACTTGGACTTTCTGGAAGCAAAAGTATAGCTTTTCTCTGTTATTTGTCAAAGCAGCACATTTGTTTAAGCAGAACCAACTCGACATGATGCTAAATAAAAGATTCTATTGTCCTGAAAATATTAAAATCAAGGATTCCTGAATACATTAACATTATTTTCCTTGTTTATAGAGGAAAAAATGCTCTATTTTAATAAACTGTTTAAATGTACCATGTTCATAAGAAGTTCAAAGCATTTTTAAAATTTATTTACTGCCCAACTCCCAACAACTCTGAGCTATTCCCAAGTTTATAATAATTAAATCAATTAAAATGTAGACAAAAATAAAAGAATAACAGTTTTAAAGTTAAAACAAACCTTCTAGTGAGTGATATTATACAAGAAGAGTTTATCAATTTGTCAAACTTTGTCAAATACTTTTGTTATTGACTCACATATATCACTGCATGTTAGGATAAATATAAGATAATGATAGAAAGGTATTAGGAAGTTTGCTGGAGAAACATTTGCAATAGCAATTAGAATGAAACCACAAACTAAGCTTTACCATGTTAAACATATATGTGACATTAAGGAAAAAGACAAAGGAAAAAAATTGCACATAAACCTTGACCACAAACATTTCTGTTGAAATTCTGGATGAATGTCTGAAATTTCCATTTAATTTCTGGACGAAATTAAGTATTACAAAATTAAGTATTAAGTATTATCCTTCATAATAAAATCAATTTCTTTATACAGCAAGTCTTCATCTTACAACAGTGATTTTCCTTTGCTAATTAACTAATCCCATAGTCATTAAATGAGGCAACTTCTGCTTGCTTTCCACAAGATTATGAGAGAAGCATGACATGGATTGGGGTAAGTGTATGAGTGGTCAATGCAGCACAAACACAGGGAATTGGCTAGGGGTGGAACTCTACTGGTTCGGACTGGTTCTATAGAACTGGTTGTTATGGTTCCCAATATTTTATAAAACTGGTAAATCGGGCCTCTGGCTGGCCCCAGCCCTCTCCACCCACTTCATTGCTTCCTGCCCAATTAGTCTTTATCGCACACATGCAACATCACTGCGACACCAGCCTCTTCACTGATCTGCATTATCATAGATAAGCCTGCGAGTCATGATAGCCCTTCCCCCACTGTGCCCAGGCCTCCTGTGGCCCTCTCTGGGGTTTTCCAGGCCTCAGCCAGCCTACCTACCCACCCATCCCATCCCCAGGCTTGGCTGGCTGGCTTCCTCATCGGTGCATCCCCAACCTGCTGGCGGCACTGGCTGGGGCCTGTCTATCTTTCCCCTCAATTCCCAGGTTTGGCTGGCTGGCTAAGCCACCACACGGCGCTCTCCCAGCTCTCCCGCGTGGCAGCCTTCTGTAAGAAGCACCATCACCACAGCACCTCTGCTGCGTCTGCCTGCTTCTACCAGGAGCAAAATGAAAGGAAATGGATGGAGGCAGTAAGGTCCGCTGCCTCTGCCCATTTCCTTTCATTTTGCTGTTGCTGCCACCACCTGCAGAGGTACCGTACTTTGGGAGGGCCTTGGGGGTACTCCCGCTATCACTGCAGCACCTCCACCACCTTGCCGCCTCCACCCGCTTCCTTTTGTTTTGCTGCTGCCGCCACTGCCACCACTAATACTGGGAGCAAAACCACTTCCTTTTGTTTTGCTACTGCCTCTGCCATCACCACAGCCATGTCATGAGAGGAGGAGAAGGTGGAGGAGGAGGAGAAGGGTTGCCCAAAGGGACACTTCCACTCATGCAGAGAGGTTGGATCTTTCTTTCCTCCTGCCCCATACAGGCAACACCCACAGAAATGACTTAGAGTTGATCATGCCCATTCAGTCAGGTGACCACCAAGCCACACATACCCAGTCATATGACCAACAAGCCACACCCACCCAGTCATGTGACCAACAAGCCATGATCACCCAGCAAGCCACACCCACCAAATCATATGATCACCAAGCCATACCCACAAATTAAGCCACACCCACAGAAAAATTTGAATCCCACCCCTGGAACTGGGGAAGAATTTGTAGGCTGAAGTGGCTTATCCCACTAGCATGCAATGTTGCTTGCTGGCTTCTCCACTAATGTTCTGGGGAAATGGACACAGAAGATCACAAATGATAAGCACATGATCACAAAGTGTTCAGTCAGTTGTACTGTAAGTGCAAGCTCTTTGCTAAATGCCCAGAAAGCCATCACATGACAACAGGATGTCGGAACATCTAGAACTCTGAGGACTACTCATAACCACCATTCATTCAGTGCCATCATAACCTCAAACAGTTGCTGAAGAAAGGGTCATAAATTAAGGACTACCTTTAAGTCTTACTTAATTTGATTTATTAGAAGATTAATTATGTAGCCATTTTATCTACAATAGTGCTATAGTGCTAACCTTAAATCAGTCAGATTTATTTAAATTTCCACCATGGATGCTTCTATGTGCTAAAGTGGCATGGATCTTCTATGTGCTAAAGTGACAAATATAATTTTAATCCATAGTGGAATACTATAAAGAAGTTATTTACTATAGTCTTCGATGACAATTTAGCTAAATTTTCTTATAACTTCTAAGCAACTTCCTCTCAAGCCTGATATCTAACTATTCTAACAAAATGAACAGCTTAATTTTTTTTCTACAGCACCTGAAAAGAACATGGCATACTCTAATATAGCATGTGTAGATTGTTATCTGGTTACAAAGAGAAATAATAGAATATTACTTGTGATGTTTAGAGAGAAATAATCTAATGCTAATTCGACATCTACTAATTCTAACCTAATGGTAAACTATTCTTTGACAGTTCCAAAAGCAAAAATATCTTACATTATATCTTTAAGATATCTGATTAAGCTTCCAAGTAAACTGAGGAAGCTTACCTGGCTTCTAAATGGGGAATGGAGGGAGGAAGAAAAGGTAGGATGAAATAAGGTATTTATTTACTTAATTCATGTGTTTACAATGCTACCCTACTCAAATAAGGGATTCTGGACAGCCCTGTATTATTCCCTATACATTTAATAATTACCTCTTTCTGGGTCATATTGTTGTAAAGGGGGCGGGGCTGTCCTTATTGCCTACTTTACATTGCAAAGCCCAGCAAGTAGTTCTAGAAATGAAAGGCAATGGAAGAAAGAATGGATTCATGAAATAAATTGCAATCATTAAAAAGGAATTTCTCACCTATGTGGCATTCGGAGTGTAAAACCAGAAGGCTATCCACTGGGTACTTTTTCACTTTGTAGTTTTCTCTTGTGCAGTTCTGGCAACTTGCTGTGAACAAATTAACTTAATTAATTACAAACATTGCATCCCAACAGGAAAAGTGCCAGAGGCTAGTGAATAGAAGTCTCAGTATGAAAGGAAATAATTGCGAATTCTGTTGGTTCCTGTTGAACACAGCTGGCCCTGGTTTCCTTTCCTTTATGATTCAGGCTTTGTGTTGTAGGTATACTTGACAAGTACACAAACCTGTATCTCCTGGTTCTGCCTGGGCATAGGTACCCATGGATACTCTGACACACGCATTCACTTGTACATGTACATATATATTGTAAGGTACAATATTACTCAGCTAATGCTGAGCAGATTCTATTTTTTCCCACTACAAAGGTTCAAATCTCTTGTTAGCCATGGAAGTCTACAAGATGACTTTGGACTAATCATCTTCTCATATTAACATACCTTGTCCTGTTGTTGAAAATGGAGAATGGACTGTAGGTTTCCTTGAGATCCTGGAGGAAAGGTGGATAGATATCCTAAAAAGAGAAAAGAAAAAAAGATGGGTGGATGGATGGAAAAGGGATAGATATCAAATGAGATATAGGTAGACATGAAGAGATTCATGCCAAGATGTATTTATTTACCTCTTACCTTTCCATCTATCATTTTCATGCTTTTTGTCAATTTAAAATAACATGTTCATAAACTGTATTCGTATTAGCCAACATCACTGAAAGCCTAGAACTTCTTTTTCATGACTGCTTTTGATTGCCACACAATTATTTTCTATCATATCATCATTTTAAATCAGGCAAGCATTTCAAAGGAATTAAGACCAAGTTAATCTATGAAACTGAATAGGCCTAATTGAATTTGCATGCATATTATTCAGTTTGTAGTGTGTTACTTGCAGTTTACAACACTTTCTATGTTGAAATCCTTTAATCGGATTTTTTTTAATCTTTTCTTTTTTTATTTTACTTTGATTAATTACATTTCTAATGATGCCTTTTTTGACAGATTTTAAAAGAAAAACAAAAAGTAAATACAAAAGACAGTGAACTAAGTTCCTCTATCTCAAAAATACTTCAGAAAAAAAGCACTTCTAACTCACTCCTGGGTAGTAATACTCCAAAGCAATATAATTTTCATAAAGGTGTATTCTTCATTAAATCCATGTCTGGCAATTGCATAAAATGCTAATGTTCCATTTAATTCTCTGGATTGTTTAGAATACATAAACCTACAAATTACATTAATAACATACAAAGCAATGAAACTCTTTCTTTCTGACTAGAATATGTGAATATGTTCCCATCTGAATTAGGCACTATGCACAAATTGGGGTGAGGTGGGGAAACTTTCTGCCAGCTGCTTTGTTTCAGAAGTTGTCCTTGTGCATGACTTTCAAAAAGGAAAGACATTTCCTTTTGCCATCTAGTGGAAACATGCCATGCTCCATTGATCTGGTAAGTTGTTTTGAAGTTACAAATGAAGGCAACTATATTATCTAAGGATAATATTGCAGGATTCAGTCTGTCATTGGGACCAGAGATTTTGTCTTTCAGGATTTCAGATTTGTGCTCAGGGAACATCTCTCTCTCTCTCTAGGTGTGCACTGGGCTGTGATTGGTTGTGTGTAGCTTTTAGTTGTTAGTTAGAGTGTTGATGGCCATCTATTAAGTCATTATGATATGTAAAAATTACAGTCATTGATTGTTTACTGATAAGGGTAACATTTTCCAGGTTTCAAGAATTTCCCTCGCTGTTTTTGTCCCCACTCAGCCAACAATCTTAGTAACTGATGAATGTATATCATTGTTCATTGCAATGTGAGGCTGGTAATAAGTTCGAATCTCCTTGTCTAATTGGTCAGTCATTTTCTTGCAATCTGATGGTTAGCTGTCCTGCCAGTCCTGTAAAGTCACAGAGACATTCCATACAGGGATTACTCTGAAGTAACCAAATATTTATATTTATAAGTTATGTTATGTTATGTTATGTTATGTTATGTTATGTTATGTTATGT
>BLBF01000186.1:1151918-1203064 GCA_015471245.1 Laticauda colubrina | reverse complement strand
ACTTAGCAAAACAACTACAGCCCCATGCTGAAACCGCAGCTTCATATGTAAAAAACTCATACCACTTCTTAGAAATGATCAAAGATCTACACGTAGAACAAGAAGATCTGCTTGTAAGTTTCGACGTGGTTTCACTATTCACTCAAGTCCCGATAAAAGAAACTCTTGAAATCATCAAAAATAAATACCAACCAGCTAAACACCTCATGGAACTAACAGAATACTGCTTAACCAACACATATTTCATGTACAAAGGGCAAAGATACAAGCAAATTGAAGGAGCCCCTATGGGATCACCACTGTCACCCGTCATTACAAACCTGTTCATGGAAGAATTCGAATCCAGAGCCCTGGCTAATGCCACCCACAAACCCAAACTATGGCTAAGTTACATCGATGACAAATTTGTGATTTGGCCCCATGGAAAAGAAAACCTAAACAATTTCCTAACACACCTAAACAGCACACACCCCAAAATCAAGTTCACCATGGAAATGGAAATAAACAAACAACTACCATTCCTAGATGTACTAATCTACAAAAGAACAGATGGCACACTGGGACACACCATATACCAAAAGAAAACACACACTAACTGCTACCTCAACGCCCAATCCCACCACCACCCAGCACAGATAAATTCCATGGCCAAAACACTAATTACCAGAACCAAATGCCTGGCAGACAAGACACATATAAAGACTGAACTATGCACTCTGACAAAAGTATTGACAGCCAACGGCTTCCACAAAAACAAAATCACCAGCTTGATCCACAAAAACACACCAAGACATAACAAAGACCAAGAAGATCAACAGACCTATGGAACAGCGAGAAAAGTGAGCGAGAACGCTCTTCTATACTTGGGAATGGTTAGAGTGTAAAAATAGGAAGCCATCCTCAGTCCATAATTATGAAATTAAATTTAAAATAATTTAAATTCTTAAATTGGCTGAAGATCAGAGGGGAGCAAGTGTTGTTATCTCTGGCTCGTAGATATTGCAAATCAATGTCCACAAGCCATTGGACTATCCTAAATTGGGTGTCCTTTAGGCCATAATCTCCCAGGGCATCCCCTGTAAAACCTAGAAGGTATAATTTCTTCATCAGCTCCCTCTCCCAACAAGAAATATGAGAGTCAGAAAATTCCAGGGAGAGGTATTCAGGTATTCAAATGCCAGATAGCTACCAGGAACTGTCAGAAAGAGCACCTGAAACCAGCATTTAAAGGTGTTAATCCATGACATACATTCGACTGATCAAGTGCCCAGTTCCAGGTACTTTGGAGCACAACCAAAAGGAGGGAAGACCCAGAAGTTTTCTAAGAAATACAGCCTGAGTTCTTTCAGTACAATCCTTGAATCCCCGTACCCATATGGAAATTCCGTAAAGAGTTTGAACCAAAGTTTTGGCTTTGTAAATATGCAGAGCAGAAGGAATAAACTGGCTTCCTTGGGTATAAAAAAAATCTTAAAATCTGCTAGTGACTACAGGAGGCTGCATTCAGCACCTGGGTTTGATTTCAAGTCCAAGCACCGGTGTTCTGAAATTGAATACCTAAATACTTAAACTTGAAAACCTGCTTAACAGCATTATCATTGATAGCCCAGTTATACAATTTCCAGGCTCTAGAGAACACCAATACTTTGGATTTGTCATAATTAATGGACAAGTAGTTCTCAGCACAGTAATACCCAAATGCAGAAAGTAATCTTTTCAGACCTAGCCTTGACAATGAAAGGAGGGCCACATCATCAGCATAAAGAAGTGGGATCTTCGTGGTTGACAGCTTTGGGGCGTGGGACTCAATATGTCTAATGTGTAAGGCCAAGTCAGATAAGAATAAATTAAACAAAAGAGGAACCAGAAGACAACCCTGCCTTACTCTGTTTTTAATCGGGATAGGATTTGAAAATTCTCCCTGCAAACCACACCTGACCTGACTAGAGGTCTGGTTGTACAAGGATCTAATAAGAAACAGAAGACGTCTATCGATAGAACTTTTGAGCAGTTTTGACCACAACAATCCTCTAGGGACTGAGTTAAATGCTGACTTTCGGTCGATAAAAGCATTAAAACGTTTGCCATCTGGTATGATAATATATTTATCGACCAGGTGCACAAAGACAAAGCAGTTGTCCAGTGTGGCACAACCCGCTTTAAACCCAATCTGTACAGCACCAATAATATTAGACTCCTTAACTCAAGTGAGGAGGTAGGGATCCTGCCAGAGGTATTGATATGCTCCAGGAGGTAGGGATTCTGACCGAGGTATTGATATGCGCAAAGAGTCTTGCCAAAAGAGGAATCCACCACTTGGGATTGGATTTTAGTAAATCAGGGGGTATCGCATCAGGACCAGGGGCTTTGCCTGACTTGAGTTCGGAGATAAGCTTGGTAATCTCAGCATGAGTCATGGGTTGCCAGTCAGGAACTGCAGGAGGCAGCTGTGGCCCAAGCATGGTCAAACTTGTTGACGGCTGGAAAATTGCCAAGAAATGGTTTTCCCAATCTCTGTTGGAAATACAACAGAGGAGGAGTTCTTGATGACCCGGCAAGGAGCTGGCAACAATTTGCCAAAATAATCGACTGTTCTTCTGCTGGATGGAGAGAAGTAGATCCCACTCCTCTCTCTCTTTAGCTTTCTTTTTCTTAGCAATTAGTCCTTTGTCCTCCTGCTTCAAGCGATAGTAGTCCTCTGGTGGGCATTTATTCCTTTGATTGCGATAGAGCAAGTAAACCCAATCAATCTGGTTCCTGAGCATCAGACACTCTGTGTCAAACCAAGAATTACTTCTTGAATGATATGGACCTCTTGGCCTATGGATGCCTCCTTGCTCCCTTTGAACACTATTAATTAGTGATTCAAAGACCGAGATTGTTCCTGGGCCCCTACTTGTTAAGGCCTGATTGTATAGGATAAGACACTCCAGAGATGATAAAAAGGAATGGAACTTTCTTTCAGTATTAGAAGACCATTTGATCCTCCTTATATATGAGGCCACATAGGGATCTAATATCTGGGGAACCCTAGGGAGATGTATATTTGAGGAAAGCCCAATGATTGTAACCAGGGGGTAATGGTCGTTCTCCATAAGGCAGTCCACATAGAAAGCACGGACTGCCTTTCTAAGAAGCTGGGTTACTGGCACAAATTCAATAACATTATTCCCATGTGATATATGCAGGTCTTGGCATGTTTGGGTCTTTTCCGTGTAAGATTGAGCGTACCTTGGCAACATTTCAATGAGGTCCAACTCACCAACTTCAGGCTGGTGCTTTTGGCTTCATGCTTGTGCTTTGCTCTATATAATGTCAGACAAACACTATACAGAAGCTGATGATGGCAGATGAGATTCTGCCAAAATGTTGCTACAACTTTAAAAGCACAACTATAATGACATGGGAAAATACCTGAAAAAGCTGAATACCATGCATATAAATACCCGCAAAAACTTAAGAAAACATATATATATATATATATATATATATATGTATGTGTTTATGTACATATATATATTGCACAAGCACGAAGCCAAAGCACCAGCCTGAAGATGGCAAGTGGGACCTCATTAAAATATCACCAAGATACTCTCAATCTTACATGGGAAAAGACCCAAACATGCTAAAACCTGCGTATATATGTGTTATAGCAATAGCACTTAGACTTATATACCACTACAAAGTGCTTTACAGCTATCTCTAAGTGGTTTAGAGTCAGCATATTGCCTCCAACAATCTGGATCCTCATTTTACCGACCTCGGAAGGATGAAATGCTGAGTTAACCTTGAGCCTGGTGAGATTTGAACTGCCAAATTGCAGACAGCTGGCAATCAACAGAAGTAGCCTGCAGTACTGCAATCTGACCACTATGCCACCATGGGTCATGTTATGTATTGCATTGTGTTGTGTTGTGTTGTGTTGTATTGTACTGTACTGTACTGTACTGTATTGTATTGTACTGTATTATATTATTACATTACATTACAAGATCACATTATATCACATTATAATTGTTTCTTCCTTATACTTTTATGAACAGCTATTGCTATTACTATAGCTCTTCATAAGTTGAAATTGAAAGAAGAAATAATAATCATGCTCTTCACCAATCATTTAAAGTCCACTTACAGTTATCTTACATTAGATAACTAGTTTTAGTAATGATAAACTATGATTTGCAATCACTGGATGTCAACTCTGAGACTTCCTGCATATTAAAAAAATAATTATTTAAGAAAATTGGCTTGCTTCGCGTCTTATTGCATTTTATCAAACCCTGTAGACATGCTCATCAAATGTATAATTACTATTAGCATACTTGATAATGTCTAGGAAACCTAGTTCTAAGATGTTGAAATTTAAATTTTTCTACTGGTGACTTTTAACTGTAGTTCTGCCATCTTGAGTTACATGGATTAAATAGTAGATGGTCTGGAAAAGTTCTGCTTGGAATCACTAAGAAATCTTTATAGTCAGGATAGATTATTTTACCTTGGATCATGAGTTTTCCTTCAGGTATTGCTAAACTCCATGCTGCGTGATCAGTTTTAGGTATAGTTCAGCAAAATCTGAGGGGCCACATGTTGTGAAACCTGTGTTACCTATCCAGATAAATAGTAAAATATATTTCTTTAAGCACAATATGTATTGTTGCTGTTAATAAACATTATCAGTCTTAATTTAGGCTTAGAGTAACTTTATTATTACTTTAAATGTACACTAATCAGCATACATTAAAAATAAATTTTGTTGCATATAGCTCTCAAAGAATCACCACTTCCAATATACACTATATAAACATAACAATAAATAAATAAATACAAAGTATGCATATACTTATGTATAATTATGCATTGATTGTGCTAATTTATTTTTTGTTAAATGGGTTGACAAATCGCATTGTAAACCATGATTTGCAAAAGAAGAATGGATGGATAATCCCAAGAAACAAGACTAGATTCAAGTAAAATGGTAAATTCATTGAAAGCTTTCCTTCTGATTTAGGTCAATGTCTGAGCATAGCTAGGATAGCTATAATTCACAATTTATAATTTCATATTTTACATAATTGTGGAATTTTACTGCTGAAAATGATCTGTGGACATGATCGGTAAAATTTATCATGGAAACCTTTTCTAACAATATTCTACATTGTTTTCAATAATCTCAGAAAATAGTCCACAGTAATTTAGGAAAATATTTTTTATGTTATCTTGGTCCTTCTAGCACCTATTTTACTTAATGTCAATTGAGGCATAATAACTTCATATTAGAGGATTATTTTGATTGTCATTTTTTGATTGGAATTTGAAATTGATGGGACCCTTTATAAGTCTGACTGGAATTTGATTCTCCAAGTATTTACATTAGTATATTTCTATTGAATCAGAGCCAACAAGTTATTGCTCCATGTCTTTAAGAACATAGTCCATGGAAAACCTATAAAACATATTAGAAAAGCTTGTTTTTAGGAGACTCCCTTAAAACATTTCATGGCTTCAGTGAAATCAATGGGAGGGCTGTGATATAAATGATCAGTGAATCATTTGGCCCACCCTGAAACACATTTTGGATAAAAGCTAGTAACAGTCCAATAAACTCTGAAGCAATGTTTATACCAGCTGTGAATCTGGGCCTTGACATTTTGATTTTCTTTATTTTTCTTATTCATTTTCATTAAAACTGGTTATAATTTGATTAAATGTAAGTACTATGCCTGCTGTGATATTACACTAAACGGCAATAGTTTCTTAAACATATATAATTTTAAAAAATCAATACCAAATAATATATGTAAAGCATTGTCTGTTTTGTAGTCAAATGTTTATAAAAATGTTATTTTATTCACAATGCTTACCAAACAAATTATTTTTAAAAAGTTGGCTGCAGAATACCTTTCCCCATGTGTTTTCTTTCAAACATAGTTAATCAACTGGAATGTTCTGGCCGTACCACAGCTGCCTGTTTACGTTTTGTTCCCGTTCACATTAATGGTACATGCAGATGGTTTCTTGTATGGAACTAGTATCATATTGCTACAGTGGAAAGGAGAAAGTATACTTAAAGCTTTCCCTCTTCCTTTTCATGTCAGAGTTAAATCTGGGCTTTTCTTTTTTTTTGCATCAACAAGGAATGGTTTAATGTTTATTCATTTTAATTTGCAAGTCTGAGAAAAAAAGACATCTATGAAAACAAATGCAGGGAAAAGAATCACTGTTGACAATATTAATAGCTATGTTTTGTACAAGTTATCAAATGAAAGGCTCCTTGAAATAACAAGAAAATTTGCCACATATTAATGTTCAAAGAAGCTAGAAGTCATTAAAGAATTATCTAATCATGTTCTGAATTATGATATAAACTGATCACTACCCTGCTAGAGGAATGCATGACTGGAATTTAATTATTTAGCTGTTTTCATGCTTTCAAAATATTCAACAATATTTGCAGTTATATAAGGGAAATACATTAAAACAAACATTTAAAGAAATACATAATTTAATGAAAATTTTAATGCAGACTTCTTTAAAAAATTTAATGCAGACTTTCTTTAAAAAAATTAATGCAGACATAGGTAGAAGTAAATTAATGAATTTTGTGGAATGTTCAAGTGACACATGGTTTCCATCTCCCAAGGTGTCTTAGTCATGTTGTCATAGGTATCTGATTATGTGATGGTCTCCACAGATGTTCCTTTCCAGATGTCTTCTCAGATGCTAATTCGGAAGAGGAGGATTAACTGGTCCCTGGCACCTGGGAAAGAATAAGTGAGTTATCCTTACTTTGGGGAAGGGTTTAGTTGAACATGGGCTGTTCATTGCTATTAGTTCTCTGTAGCCACTCACCCTTTGGGACTCTGCAGACTAGTGACTGGTCAGACTACAAACTGGGGCTTGTATTGCTCAATATAAACTTCTCACTCCACCTGTAGAGTGTGTATGTGTGTGAGAGAGATGGGGGTGGGGGAGGAAACAGCACAGATTATAGAACAATTTGCAAACCAGGTAAATAAAAGGAGCTGCAACATTCCTAAAAACACTATAACTATTAAAGCAAGGAAAGCTAAACCACAACTGAGACATATTTTCACAGGAGAAAAAATAAACACATTTTAAGAATCTTTTTTAGATTCTATAATAATATAATATCAATACAGCAAATTTACCAAATAAAGCATTAAACCATTTAAATAAATCCTTTAAATCATTCTTTAAATAAGTATTGGTAATGTGAAATGGTGATTATATGTAACAGAATCAAAACCACACCTTGTTAGTTCATCCCCATTACAGGAAGTCCTCAGTTTATGACCATTATTTTAACAATGGTTCAGTTATGATGATCTCAGAAAAAATGAGTTACAATTTCTCAAAGTTACAATCATCATCCAACCACCATGATCCTTTGATTGCAATTTTGCCTGCTCACATTTATGATGGTTGCAGCATCATGTAAAGTGATTTGTGATCTTCCTAGCTGACTTCCAACAAGCAAAGTCAGTTGGGGAAGCCAGGTTCACTTTACGGCTGTATGATTCACTTAAGGACTGTGATTTTCATAACAACCACATTAAAAATGGTCATAAAATCAGCTCTGATCTCATCAACTTGCTTAATGACCATATGAACAACTAAAATTCCTGATTGTGGTCATAAATCAACAACTACCTGTAAACTCAAAAGTTCCTTGACTTTGTAACTAGAAAAGTTCTCTCCACAGTTTCATCATTGCAAAACCCTAATAGTCAGTCTGTTTTTTGAACAAAATAACAGAACCATGGAGTGTTTCAGTGGGAAAAGATTTTATGTGGCAGTTCTTCCTAATAGTCAGTCCAAATTTTCTTTTTTTAATTTAAACCTATAAAAATCCACTTACCTTTCTGATTGTGAATCTCATGTGGGCTATTTTAGTGCAACTCTGTATAAACAAGTCTATTTAAATGAGTTCTCATTTCATCATTTTCTGATCAATTGAATAGTTTTGAGTTGAATGTGGCTAAGATCAATCAAATAAATGAAAAACTATCTCATTAAAATTATCATCTTTTCAACTGAGAAGAGATAAAGATACTATGTTCATGTTATAAATGTAATTCTTCTTTTGGTAACATTAATAAATCATCTTTCAGTAATTACTGAATCCACAAAGTTTGGTCTCCATTTCAATTACATCATTAGATCTAAAGCTCTTTAATGTTGGAGCATTCTGTGCAATGATAGCTACCGTGAGATGTTCAACCCCGGTAGAAGTATTTGCATTTGCTTTAGTTTAACAGAGCAGTAATTTCATTGAATTATTTTGAAGAAAGGGTTTACTCAAGGGGCTTTGGGAAAGAAGAAAACACAATTCAAAAGCTAAGTAATATTCAGTGGGTAAATCACTCTATTTGCTATAACAATGTTGGCTGCAAATCAACAGATAGTTAAATTGGCTTAAATTCTGTAGAGATCAATAGAGTTCAAGAATACTATTCTGTAGGATTTCTGGGCCACAACTTGTAGTTGGAAATTAGAAGTATATAACTATCTCTTTCCTTAGACAATTGAGTCAGAAAGCATTTAATATTTCTTTCAAAACTTTTCAGTCCTTATATAACTTCATATTCATAAATCTGTTCAGTGCTCTACAATAAAATGAAATACTAAGTATTCAAGAGAAACAAATCAAAGGTATCATATTGTCACAATCCCTAATATGTCACCCTAGCTGGCTACTTAACACTGCATAATGTCGGGGAAACCTATAAGAAGCAGAATTTGAAAATATTTTGTTGTCAATATATTCTTAAATGCACTGCAGTTTCGTGGTTTCATTCACAGCCAAGTTTCAGAGCCACATTTGTTCTCAAAGGATCTCTTGAAAAGTCACAGTGTAACAAAGAGAACAAAATATTAATTACTTGAAATCCAGCTGTTCTTTTTAGTTGAAATCTAACTCCCCCCCCCAAATATACTTGAAATATCAATTAAGTACAAATGGCTGAACATGACCTAAAACCAAGCAGTACAGATGACAAAATGTGATTGATGGCGTCATCAGTAAAACATCCCAGCAAGTACATAAAGGCAGTACTTTCATGGATGTTATAATCTATATGTTGTGATTTAGGTATCATCAACAAATGCCTCTAATACAGAGGCTTCCACATATTGACAACCAATGTTCAAATTCTTCAAATTAGAGTCTAACTAATATAAAATTGAGAATTAGGAGTATCAGAGTTCCCCAATGTTTCCGGCTTTGTGGACTGCTGGAGGGGAAAGTGGGATAGTTTTGTGTGAGTGGCCAGCAAGTGCATACATATACATGCAGCTCCATTAGCATGAGTGGCATGCATCTACACGCCCCTGCCATTCATGTAAATGGAGCATTCATCCACTGTTCACACAAGTGAGGTGCACATGTGTGCGCGTGTGCTGACCGACCATTTCTGCAATCCAGTTGCAACCCCTGAGGCATATGATTCAACTGTTTTTTATTGTTGTTGTTTCTCCCATATGTTAACTTTTTCAGTATTATTCATGAATTGATGTACACAAAATATAACAAACAATAGCAAATTAATGAGGCAAGCCCAAAATTAGGAGCTTGTGAAAATAACTTTGTGCATTAGATTTATAAAATAAAATCATTTAAATAATGATTGTAATATATGATATTACTTTATATAAAAATATTTTACATTATCATTCATAAACCTCCATTACACATACTAACAAACATCCATGAAAGTTGATTTCCTGTTTTATTGAGTGAGAAAAGAATATATCAGAATGAGAATGATTAGAATGAAGCCATAAATGTTAATGCTAATAATATTTATGTTAGGAGACAGTATAAGACAAAATCATTTTGAGGATTTAAAAAGGTACAGTCTTTTAAACCTCTGGTTTTATCAAAATGTGGCTTTGTTCTTTGCTCTGAGTTCTATGAGCTATCTCTTTTTGATGGTGGAAACATATAAAGGTGTAAGTCTATTGAATTAATCTATTCTACCCAATAGGTCTATTAAATTATTATTTTTTCATCTAAGAGGTTTATTATTTCCAGTGAAGACCTAGTAGTATTTGGAATTATGGTTTGACATACCCAGTATTTACTAGGGATGTGCAAGTGTTCAGTTCAGGGATTAAATGTTCTGAAGGATTCAGAAAAGTTCTATTTCTTCTTTGGATCACACCAGGAGTGTGACAGAAGATTTTTATTCCAAGATCTTCCTTTAGGTAAAAATAAATTATTCAAAACCTACCACTTCCTCTCCAAAACATGTCAATTTAGTTATTTCTGGAAATCTCAGCAAAAAACTTGAGTGTTATATTGACTCAGGTTCTTAGCTCTCAAAATTGATCAAGTTACCTAGGGATCAATACAGAAAATTCTATGGCACTTTCAATAAAATTAGTGTTGAGCTTTTCTTTATGGCAGAGCCTAACATAGGACAAATCAGAGCAATCAAGATGGACTTTCCTTGTCTAAATTGTAAAAACTATTGAAAAACATTAATTCTAATTTTTTGATTCAGGTATTGCAACGGTAGCACATAGAAAGCAAAATTCAAACATTAACATGCTGTCTCTGTGTAAGATATCTTGATAAGGGAAGAATGGTGAAGGAATATTGGATTCAAAGCTCAATATGTTCATTGTCAATGACCCATAAGATCAGATCAGCACCAGTTGGCCAAATCCTGTCATACATGTGTGACAATATGGAGAATGAAGATAATAAATTCATTCTGCCTATCTGAAGAAGTCAGAAAAGGGCACTGCAAACCCAAGTGTTAATAACTTTGTATTCCCAATAATTATTGAGTGTTTTGAGAACACAAAGGAAATTAGTTAACAAAGTAGCAACTACAATCATAAATAGAAATAGTGGGAGAGAAGGAGAGATTTCTGTGGAAGTTCCTTTCATCTTCATCAGAATAAGATTTGCAGTTCAACTTGTGAAAAATCAGAATTACTATTTGTTGTGGAGCGGCAGAATAACCTGAGACAAACACGGAGTGAACTTCACCTTTTACTTTATTGGAGCAATAAAGGGTTGCTGCGGCTGCCATGCTAACAAGGCAGCCAGCTGGCGGACAACAGCTGATGCCATTTGTCAGCTCCCTTTTATAGTCGGCATCAGTCAATAGGAACGGTCCGTGTTCCCACTGGAAACGCAGACCAGAGTGAAGACTTCAGCTCAGTCTTTTCCGAACACCACACTCCTTTCCCCCAGAATGGAGCATGCATAGTCCTTCAAATAACTTGGATGCTTGCGCAGGTGGCCAGATCTTCTAAGTCCTGATGAAGCTGCTGCTGGAAGGAATTTTCTGCTTGCTGGACAACTTCTGGTGCTGACAAAGCTGGTGTCTTGGCTTCAGGCATTTCTGGCGAGGGACAGATGACTGTTCAGGTAGGCTTGTGTTCCTGTCAGATCCGTGGGAAGTTTCTATGGTCACTGGCGGTTTCTCTGTTGCAGGAACATCTTGAGGGCCATCTGCAGATGCACTCCAATGCCTTCTAAGCTGATTGATATGGCGGTGCCAGATGCGCCCATTTTGCCCATTTTTGAACCCTGTAAAACTTAGGACCAGTTACCACCACAATTTGCCCAGGCATCCACAAAGGGTGTCCTGCATAGTTCCGGGCATAGATCTGGTCATTCTCAGCAAACTCCCTTGCTTGGCTTTTTGACCCTAGGGGTGTGACTGGGGCGTAATTCGGATGGAGTCTGTCTAGGGTGGTCCTCAGACATCTACCTATGAGAAGTTCAGCTAGAGACCTATTAGTGGTGGCACAAGGAGTTGTGTGCTGGCTCAGGAGATACTTAGCGAGCCTAGAGTGCCAATCTATGGGCCCAAACCTTGCCAGGGCCTCCTTAACTGATCTGACTGCTCTTTCAGCCAGGCCATTACTGGCAGGATGAAAAGGAGCTGTAAGTGCGTGCCTTATTCCTAAGTTGGCTCGGAATAACTCAAACTCACAGGAAGTAAACTGGGTGCCGTGATCAGACACGGTGGTGTCAGGGAGACCATGGGTAGTGAATATCCTTGATAGAGCCTTAGTGACAGCTTCTGAAGTTGTGGAGGTCATCAAGGTCAACTCCACCCATTTAGAAAAAGAATCAACCATCACCAGGAATGTACGCCCATGAATGGGGCCAGCCAGATCAATATGCGCCTGGGACCACAGGGCCACAGAATCTTCCCACCTGCCTGGAGTGGATGTGGGTGGAGCAGGTCTAGTAGCTTGGTATAGCTGACAAGCATTCACCCAACTTGTAATCTGAGCATCCATGCTTGGCCATCATACATTACTGCGAGCCGGGGCCTTCATCCTGACAATGCTGGGATGGCCCTCACGCAGGACCTTTAAAACTAAGTCTTGCAACTTGGAAGGGAAAACTACCCTAGTTCCCCAAAGTAAACAGCCTTGCAAATAGGATAGTTCTTGCTCTGCAACGTGTGGCAAAAATGAAGTATAAAAATTAAGAAGTCCTAAAAAGGCCTGGAGCTCAGTCTTATCAGTTGGCGTGGGTGCCTCGTGAATAGCCCGTACTTTGGATTTGATTGGGTGAATACCTGAGGCGTCAATTCTGTATCCCAAAAATTCTATCTGTGGGGTGGCAATAGTGCACTTGTCTTTCTTTAACTTAAGCCCATGCTGTCTGAAACTTCAAAGACTCTTCTGACTCTTTGCAGTAACTGAGGCTTGTCAGGGGCTGATATTAAAATGTCATCAAAATACGGAATTAATCCTTGAAGAAGTCTTTCCATTAAGGATTGGAAAATTCCTGGGGCCACACTTAGGCCAGATTGGAGGCGCCTACATTTGAAAGCACCCCTGTGCATTACAATATTTTTTTTCAGTGATTTTTTTTCAGTGGCCTGTGACATGTCAAATTTAGCAAAAATGGTTCTCAGCTCAAAAGAATGTAGTAGGTGCTGGATAACAGGGACTGGATAAGCGCTGATTTGTAAATATTTATTCAATGACGTCTTGTAATCCACGTAGATTCTTATGCTACCATCTCTCTTCAGGGGTGTCACTATTGGGGTTTCCCATTTTCTGAAGTCCACAGGCTCTAATACACCTTGTTTAATTAATTTGTCAAGTTCCATGTCTAATTTGGGGTGGATAGCAAAAGGTACCCTTCGAGGCTTTAAATGGATTAGTACTGCCTGAGGGTCCAAGTTGAAAGATATTAGGGTTCCTGAATAACAGCCCAGCCCCTCACTGAGCACATCATCATAGTCATTAAACAAGGTGTCCCCTTCAGCGTTTGTAACAGAGTGGATTCCGCTTATATGGAGGCCAAGGGCAGGAAACCAGTCTCACCTGAACAGGCTAGGGAGGGCAGCATCCACTACCACTAAAGGCAAGTGACCTTTAAAATTTTGAAATTGAACAAAAAAATTGCCTTTTCCAATGACTGGGATGGTTCTGCCTTAGTAGTCATGTAGGGTTAACTGGTAGCTGTGAAGCTTCTTCTTAGCCATTCTGGGAAGTAGTTGTTTCAAGATGCTCCATGAGATGATGGACAGTGCTGAGCCTGTGTCAACCTCCAGCCTGCAAGGTTTCCCTTCTATAGAAACAAAAACACGTTTTCTTAGAGCCTTTGTTAGTCAGCTTGGTTTGATAGCAGGTAGAACAGTCTTCAATTTGTTTTTGGAAATGTTGGGTTGTCTGAGGCTTTTGGGCAAAAGTCTTTCCTGCTTGACAGATCCTAGCTAAATGACCCTTCCTTTGGCATTTTAGACAAATGGCATTCCTGAACTTGCAGGATGCCCTGAGGTGGTTTCCCCCACAGCTTAGACAAATGGGCTTATGTCTTGGAGGTAGATTGGGCTTTGGCCTGTTTTCCCCTTGACTGGTTTTTTGCTGCCTGAGGCGATTTACATCATTAGCCTCTTCATAGCCTTCTTCTGAGGAGGCTTCATCGTAATGGATGGCTGAGCTGCTCTGGCTAATTGGATTTCCCTGAATTTCTGCTGGTGAAAGTGCTGATACTTCAGTAGCTTGAGACTCTTCAATTGCTAATTTAAGGGTTAAATCCCCTTTAGCCAATAGACATCTTTGTAGCCTTAAATCCCTGACTCCACAAACTCATTGGTCTAATAATATGTCTTCCAGATAGTCTCTAAACCCACAATGCAAGGCAGCTGTTCATAGGGCAGCCATGTACCCACTAATAGTCTCTCCCACAGCCTGAATCTGTCTCCTAAAAGCATGATGGCTGGCAATTCAGGATGGCTTAGTGGAACAGTCGTTGGAAAGAATTTCCTGCAATTCTTCCCATGGAACAGTCTTAATTGAACGTGGAGCCAATAATGCCATAGCAGTGTCAAACAATGTGGCTCTGCAAAAACTTAAAAAGTAGGACTTTTTCCTGTGGTCAGGAATTTCAGCAAGGTCTGTGGCATCTAGGAAACAGTCAAATTGGTTTCTGTAGGACTCCCATGTTTCCGCTGTTGGTCTGAAAGGTGGGAATGCAGGGTTCAAAGTCATCTCAACTCAGCGGTGCCGGATCTTTTGAGGAAAGTTGAAATTTGCGTTCACAAATAGTGACAGTAGCTCTTAAAGTGACATTCAGCTCAGTAGTGACTTCGGCTCTTTTTGTAGTGATTTCACTCAGTGATTCTTTGCCCAGTTGCCTCTTATATGTATCCCACCCTCATCAGCAGTGTTGTGGAGAGGCGGAATAATGTATCCCACCCTCGTCACCAGTGTTGTGGAGGCAAACACAGAGCGAACTTCAGCTTTTACTTTCTTGTAGCAATAAAGGGTTGCCGCACTAACAAGGCAGTGGACAGCTGGCGGACAACAGCTGATGCCATTTGACAGCTCCCTTTTATAGCCAGCTATCAAACGGCATCAGCCAATAGGAACGGTCTGTGTTCCCGCTGGAAACGCAGACCAGAGTGAAGACTTCAGCTCAGTCTTTTCTGAATGCCACACTATTTCCTGAACAACTCTCCAGGAGACAATAAAAATGACATTTCTACATTTTGGTAGAAATTTAAAATTTCTAGAAATGTTGCAGCCATAGAACAAAGAGGATTTTCTCTCCAGAAAATAAAAGCTTAATTTTTCCTGAAAATAAAGTTAAATGAAAAAATAATTATTTTCTCAGCTTCCTTTATCAGTTTATTTCATGAAGCTTACTTTAAGAAATACATAATATACAACTTGCTGATTTATTAAATTATCAGATTTGTTCTATTAAATATTCAAACTGAAAGCCCAGCTTTTCAGGAGCTAGCATGCAGCCAATGAAGTATGTCAGGAATTTCAGCATAATCTTAGTGCACATACATAAATTAATTATTATTTAATTGCGCAATCATCCAGATGTTCAGACTGGATTTGGAATTTTTGTCCACCTATCGAGTCCTTTGTAGGGACTTGGAATAAGTAGATGTGGAATTGTGATGGCATATTAATATTATTTATGAATTAAATGTTATACACAAAAAATGATTAAAATCAGTGGTTGGATTCAAATTTTTTCCTACCAATTCTGTGGGCATGGCTTGGTGGGCGTGGCATGGGAAGGATACTGTAAAATCTCCAGACAGAGGAAGTATTTGCCAGTTCTCCGAACTGCTCAAAATTTCTGCTATTGGTTCTCTAGAACTGGTCAGAACCTGCTGAAAACTCTCTGGAGCAAAATATTGTGGGGTAAGACATTCATAACTCCCCTCTGGGGGGGTATCTCTGTGTGTATGTTCCAGCATAACTCTGGAATACCTTTCCTTTCTACTGAAAGGAAAGAAATGAAATATATCTATAGTGTTATATCACAGGACTTGTGATAGTGTGCATTTTGATTCAAGTTCTGTTAAGATACAGTCTGTTGTGCCTTAAAATGGTTTCTACTGTACAGCACAGTTGAGTTGCCATGGTAACAGCTTCACAGTACTCCATAAGGGGGCCCCCCTCTGGTAAGAGGGATTTGTTCTTTTAAAAAAACCATTTATAATTTGTATGCTATTATTTTGATTTGACACTATAGATATAATACATTCCTTTTCCTGTCTAGTACAGGATTGGGATAAATAAATACCCAGCAATACCAGGTTATCAGCTAACAATCCATAAATATTAAGCATATGAATTTTAGTTTCTGGAATCTTAGAATAGTCTGCCTCGGCAGGGTAACAAACATACCAAACTAGTACAAATAAAAAATGTCATTCACAGAAATCAAATTATAACATAGTTATAAGATAAAATATTGCCACAATCCATTTGTTAGGGACTATAGTACATAAATTACAGGATTAATTTGTATAAGAGACATATACATGTTTTGCAAAACAGAAGAATCTAGAGACTTAATTTCCAAATCAAGACAAAATATTAACATGCCAATTTTTTTTAAAAAAAGTTGCCTTATCTCATTTCTTGCTCCACGGGAAAGAGACAAGGCAGATGCAATAATCAAATTTTGAAGTATTAGTGGCTTATTCAAACCCAAATATCTTTTCTGATGTCTATCCATACATCAAAATTAGCACATTGCATAAGGATCGATAGCAATTACTTTCTCCATCCGACTTCTAATTCTGTATCTAATTATGAAGAATGAATGCAAAGTGAAGTGGGGCTTGGGTAATTTTTAAATTCATTGAGATGAACTTAGAGGAATTTACATGATGAACTAGCATTTTCTTCAGCTAAAATATGTGCCTTAAAAAAGGTGACCTTGATGGAAATACATAGAAGCTGCTGGCTAGGTAAAAATTGCTCAAACATTTTATAAGTCCAGAACAATGAAATGTCATTTGGAATTGCTTAAGGATGACACCTCCACAATTCATTAATTATAACAACGAGAAAGTGGCATGGCATAATCAGATTTTCAAGATTCTATTATCATAGTCAATCTCAAAAAAAAAAAAAAAGTTTTATCCCTTTTATACCGTTGATATACTGATCTGGTTCATCTAGTGGAACTGACATCAATCAGTTAGATACTCCTAGTTTTGGGTTATATATATGCATATTTCCTTATCAGCTCCTCAACATCATCATCCATACTAATAATAAAACAGTTGAACACCCCAACATAGGGTGGTACTCCATCAAAACTACTTTTTAAGATGGTAAGGAACATTTTATGTTTATTTTGTCAATGTGATCATTCAGCAAATTATGAATCTAACAGATGAAATATAATCCATTTTTTACAATTTTATTAATATAGATAGCAAGACAAGTATGATTTGTAACCTGGCATTCTTTAATCTATTAAAACTAGCAATTTGTCCCATTTTTTTTATTATTAATCTGGCATTATGTTCTTCTTGTATTATTATCCAGGTGGTCCCAAACTTGCTGTTCTTTAGACTGCTTGAAGAATTGTCCATTGTCTCAGATCCTTAATGTCTTAGATTCATAATCTTTTCCTTTTCAAAGAAAAAGACTCTACCATTTAAATAAGGACACATCCACATGATTTACTGAAAGATAATCCCATGCAAAAATGTACATGTCTAGTCTATGTGAGTTGAATGTGTTCATAGATTATGTTGTTGGCTTCATTTAGAATATAGTCACAACAATAGGTCAGAGATATAGAACAAAAAGAAATGGAGCTATTATAAAGCTAGACATTCCAAATCCCCTGGTAAAAATAAGTGGGAAACATTACAAAATTTTTGTTTAATCAAATAGCTAAAATAGTGAGGTCATCTTCCCCTTCTCTTCTTCCACCCATATTCCACAAGCTGTCTGTCAGCTTTGGAAGCCAAATTCCACGCTGCCACATAGCCTGAGAAAGTGGGAGGGGGGGTGATTTCAATTGAGAAGTTCTAAGTACAAAATAAAATTCTTTGGTTTATTCAAGGTTATTAAGTGTGGTGCAGGGTGAAAAAAGGATCTTACTGTGGGACTGATCGTGATTGGTCCATGTGATGTGATGATGGCCAAAAGGGGATGAATTGTAGTTTGGGACATTGTGGGAAGTCCGGAAAACTTTTAGTTTCGAGATGCCAGGTGCTATTCTAATAAAGATATTTTTGGGATATGTTTATCTAAGAGTTATTGATTGGAATGGAGGTTTGCTGGAACGCTGACACAGTTTTTGTGTAATGATTCACACATCCTTGGGGATATTTCAACCAAACACACAAAACAGCTATTATTAAATTTTCAGTTTATTGTTGGTTATTTGCTTTGGTTGGTTCAGTAGACGATCTTGGGTGAAAGATATTTGCATTGGCATTACAATGGATTGCCTTTAATAAATTGTGTTTATTCTGGCACATCCCTTGCTTTGCCATCTGTTTCCAATGTTAGAATAGTTAAAAGATTGGACAGGCATGTCAACCGCCTACCATGTGCAGGGTCAAAGCTGGTTTCACATATGAAAATCAACTGAATAACAATGATGCAAAATTATGCAGAAATTAAAACAGAACATTACATCATATTTCAACTTGTCACCTTCTGAATTCTTTTTTGTTGTTGTTTATTTGGTGTTTATGTTGGTTTACAAATACAACTGTATTTGCTTCTTTTAAGGATAAAGTATTTGAATAGGCACATCAGCATCATAAAGTGCACAAAAATCAACCTATTTATGCTCTACTGATTTTGAAATGTGACCAGTTGGACAGATTTTTTTCCCTTCATATATATATATACAAAATTCCCTTCAGTAGAAATGAGAGTAGATTCAGTTGTGGTAAAAGCTTTAAGGAAATTTAATAATAGCACTTCTGCTGCTGATAGGTAGGGGATGGTTTTGCCCCCAGTTACTTCAAGACAGGGAAAATGAAGTGATGACACATTTCAGGTAATATAACATACTGGCCAATAAAGAAGGGAAATGAGTGTCCCTCTGAGTGAAGAGTCACAATTGTGATAAAATTCTTAGAGACAGCCAACATTGGAATCTAAGGAAAATGTTACCATGTGTTCTCCATTCACATAAATTTCAGCCGTACATTTGTACTCTTTACAGAATGAAGGATTTTATGTCTAACTCCAATTAAGAGTTTTGGAGTTGTAGTCCAAAACAAATGTAGGGTCCAGACTGGAAAAGGCTGTTCAATTAAATTTTATTATGTGATATAACAGTGCTTCAAAAGTTAACATGAAGGTTTTTTTTTTACACTAGTAGCTTCTTAGTCCTCAGGTTCTCCATATCACACTTCTGATTGGATAAGCATATTTTGTTAAGCTTCAGTGTGGTTTGGTTTATGCCTAGGATATTGAATAAGCCAGCAAATTGTGACTTATTCATAAAAACAAGGCTATTAAAATGGTCACTTAATAGAATATGTGGAACCCAAATTGTGTCATGACAGAACCGATGGGAAAAAATGGAAGGAGATATAGTGGCCACAAGTGCTGCAATAATTAACAATGCTAATTTTTAAAGCTAAAATTCATACTATTAATGAAAACTTTTTTTAATGTTTTTTTAACTTTTTTAACAGATTTTTAATGATCTGGAAAATGGTACAATGCAATCTGTAATCAAAATTAACTGAGATTTTAAATCTAAGATAGGAATTTGATTCTTAATTGTCACAGGAAAGCTGTTATCATGCACTACATGATAATTTGATACTACACGAGTAAAAAAGAGGGCTGCAAAAATATTTTCAGAGCCCTCACATTCCAGAAATAAATCATTTCAACTCCTTCTCTCAAAACGACACAATGGAGCACTGCACACCAGAACAACGAGACACAAGAACAGTTTTAACCCTTTCTGCTAAACAAAGAATTCCCTCAACACTGTTCAACTATTTACAAAGTCTGCACTACTATTATTCTTCTCATCACTCATTATTGCCCATCCCCTCCCCTTTGTCACTGTATGACTTTAACTTTGTCGCTTGTATCCTTATGATTTATACAGACTGTTTCCTAGTATATTTGATTGCTTATTGTACCCTATGAATATCATTAAGTGTTGTACCTTATGATTCTTGACTCTCGGTGAATGTATCTTTTCTTTTATGTATACAGAGAGCATTTGCACCAAGACAAATTATTTGTGTGTCCAATCAATAAAAGAATTGACCAATAAAATAATTCTATTCTATTTTACATATAGTGCATGCTTGCAGACTGAGTGATGCACTATTCATTGCTATCCCTCAAAGTAGATTAAAAAGAATTATATAGTTTTCTATTTATACTGCATAAAGTGGTTTAAAGTCAAGATACCTATGCTAATATCAAGGTGTAAGAAACCTTTAAAAAACATTTAAACTAAATAACCAAGCACAATTTTTAAAAATGGGTATCAGTTCTTTACCTTGCAGATCTAAGTACGCTTTGGAAACTTATAGACAACATACGTAAAAAACAATAATATGTTTTTAATATGTTTATGTTTCCATTGTGTAATTCAAAGTAATTCCTGTTCATGTAGGAGAATAATATAAAGCTTAATTCTCCTCTTTGTTTATATCGATTCTGTTGGATATTCAAAGAAGTTTGATGGGATCATTCCTGTAGAGGATGTTTTGAATTGCTTGATACTTTTTAATAGAAGCATTATTTATCATATTGATTTACACTCTAAGGCATATGTGCCATTAACTTTTTCAAAAACTATTTTAGGTCATGGGACAACTGAAACATCTGCTTATGTACCTAATCAAAAATATTGTATTTCACTCTTAAATATTTTTGACCACATGTGATTAGTTACAAAGAAAGAATTTGTAATGCAGGTGATCCTTTTAGATGTAGTTGGATAACTTTATTAAACATTGGACTTCTTACCGATACCCTTTATGCTTCTTAAACCATCCTTGGAACTAATCCTAAACACTCAGTTATGTGTTGCAAGGAACACTCATACAATATTCTATTTTCCATATTTAACTGCAAATGTCTGCATGAATTAAATGGATTCATTTGTTTCAGCTGCAAACATAAGTAAATGCATTGTTTGTTACACCACAAAATATGCGATCCAGAAAGGTTTTTGGATTACTGTTTATTCTGAGTCACAATTACTTCCCAAGCAAATTAATAATAATTATGTCTCGGCACAATTTTTCATTTGTTTAATTATTTTCTTTACAAGTTTGTATCAAGGTTAATTAGGGATTTCACAATCCATCATCCTGACATCAAAATAGAAATAAAGAAGCAGCTTTCAACTTTATAGTAAACCACAACATAGAGACTGGAATGCAGGAAATAGTTCTTAACAAGGCTATGTTTGTAGGAAGCCATATATTTAAAGGATATCCACAGTACAATTTTGGTTTAAATCAGGCCCACAGAATTCAATGTTATTTATAGTCCACTACTTTTCATGCATAAGGCAAAGAGAAATTTACTGGATATTACAAAATTAAAAAATAAATACAAGATATGAACATAAAATACTGTTCATTTCACACAGAATAGAATAGAATAGAATAGAATAGAATAGAATAGAACAGAACAGAACAGAACAGAACAGAACAGAACAGAACAGAACAGAATAGAATAGAATAGAATAGAATAGAATAGCTTTATTGGCCAAGTGTGATTGGAAACACAAGGAATTTGTCTTTCTGTAAATACTCTCAGTTCACATAAAAGAAAAGATACATTTGTTAAGAATCAAGAATCATAATGTACAACACTTAATGATAGTCATAGGGTACAATCAACAATCAAATCATGCTAGGAAACAGTCATTATAAATCATAAGGATACAAGCAACAAAGTTACAGTCCTACAATCACAAGTGGGAAGGGATTTGGTGATAAGGAGTGATGAGAAGATTAACAGTAATAGTAGTGCAGACTCTGTAATAGTTGAACAGTGTTCAGGGAATTATTTGTTTAGCAGAGTGATGGCTTTCATGAAAAAAAACCTGCTCTTGTGTCTAGTTGTTCTTGCGTGCAGCACTCTATAGCATTACTTTGAGGGACTTGTGCAGTATCCAGGTCATCAATTGAAGGCAGGTGAGTAGTAATTGTTTTTTCTGCAGTCCTAATTATCCTCTGAAGTCTGTTTGTCCTCTTGGGTTGCAGAACCAAACCAGATAGCTATAGAGGTGCAGATAATAGACTCAATAATTCCTCTGTAGAACTGTATCAGCAGCTCCTTGGGCAGTTTGAGGTTTCTGAGTTGGTGCAGAAAGAACATTCTTTGTTGTGCTTTTTTGATGACATTTTTGATGTTAGGTGTCCATTTTAGGTCATGTGATATGGTAGAGCCAGGAAATTTGAAGGCCTCTACTGTTGATATTGTGTTGTCTAGTATTGTAAGAAGTGGTAGTATGGGAGGGTTTCTTCTAAAGCAGGGGTCGGCAACCTTTTGGAACCCAGGGACCACAAAACTCATAATTTTAGATCCCAGAGACCACTAACTGGTTCTGTGGGTGTGGCCTAATTTGTGGGTGTGACTTGGTGGTCATGTGACTGGCTGGGCATGGCTTGTATGTAAATATTATAAATATTTATATAAATATTGAATTTTTTTATAAAAATGGAGCAACTTTTACCCAAAATCAGGCAAAGCAGGCAGGCAGATTGAGTTACTCATAGAATCATAGATTCATTCAGAAATCTATTTGCCATTGGCTAGCTCAGTCTGTCACATAAAATTTGCTAGCAAGAAAACTCACAAAATTAACTCACGTCACACCATGTACGTAAAAATTGAATTTTTTATTTTAAAAAAAGAACAACTTTTACCCAAAATCAGGCAAAGCAGGCAGATTGAGTTGCTCACAGAATCATTCAGTGATCTATCTATCTGCCATTGGCTAGCTCAGTCTCTCCAATTTGCTTGCAAGCAAGCCTTCAGTCCTAAGGGAGGTTGGGCTGTACTTAAAAGCAGAGCCAAAAATCTAAAGCAGGGGTAGTCAACCTTTTTATACCTACCGCCCACTTTTGTATCTCTGTTATTAGTAAAATTTTCTAACTGCCCACTGGTTCCACAGTAATGCTGATTGATAAACTAGGAGACAAAACCCCTATCACCCACCATGAAAGCTGGACCAAGTTGACTACCACTGATCTAAAGACCAGCTAGAAAGCAAGAAATCCAAACATTTTCTGCTTCCCAGCTAATCTAAATATCCTGGCACAGCAGAACAGATGATGATCAGGAAGAGGAAAAATAGCAATTTAGCAGGCAAGTTTGCCAGGTAAGGAGTGAGTGGGCAGGGAGGGTTCCCGCAGGCCATGTGGGCAGCACAGTCTTGTGTTTCTGCACAGCCTGGATTAATTGCTTTGGAGGGGGGTGCTCTGGGGGTGAGATTTCTCTGCAGCCCACCAAAATTTTCTCACGGCCCACCAGTGGGGCACAGCCCATTGCTTGGTGACTGCTATTCTAAAGTCTACCACCATTTCTAAAATTTTGAGTATGTTCAGTTCCAGATTGTACTGGTTACACCACAAGGCAACTTATATAAAGACCCAGTTCCACTGCACTTATGGATGCAAAGAGGATGTAAAACGTTAAAAAAAGCTTGCCATCCGTTGGAAAACGCTATGCATCTGTTGTGTACTCAATGCACATGTGTTTCAGATGCTCTATCCCTCGAGCATCCATCCACTGAGATTTCATGCACGCAAGAAGTTTTGAGCTGCACAAAACTTTGTGAACGGATGAACTTTCAGCTGCATACGATGTACATCCTCAACGTATACGGGCAACAAACGTTCTATGTCCGTTAGCATCTGTTAAACGTCCTCTGTATCCTCTCTGCATCCTCTGGCCATCCCCTCAACTCACATCCGCTGCAGCTGAAAATGGAAAGAGGGAGGAAACAAAAGATACACGGAACATCTACACAGCATTAGTAGCATGGAAATAGAAAGGATGTAAGTGTATGCATCTCGTATATAAAGGATTAAAAACGGACAAAACATTTGTATCTGGGATGTATCTCATATATTTAGGATGTCTGGAGTATGTCTAGAGTATGCAGAAGGATACCTAGCAGACAACCGATATTTCCTATAAAAAGGGGGAGAAAATCATCTGGATCTCAGTATGAGTCCAGCAGCCGTGGTGTACAGACCTGTTCACCCTTGGTCTTGGTCTTCAAAATCATCAATTGTTCTCCAGCATGGATGATGACAAAGTCCGTATGATAGCTGCGCTCATTCATCACCAGAAGCAAAACCTGTTCAGACTGTTTCAAGTTTTATACAGAAGGAGAAGAAGGAGACGTCCAAGAGCTGTGTGGGTCTGAGGATGGATCATGAGAAGAATGGAGTTTGGACTGTATGACCAGTTAATGGTGGGGCTGAGGAATGAAGTCCCTCATGCATTCCATCATTTCATGAGGATACCACCAGCCATGTTTGACGAACTTGTAGAGCATCTGAGACCCAGGTTGACCAAGCCTAGCACCAACTTCTGTGCCAACCTAGACCCTGGACTGAAGGTAGCACTGACTCTGCGGCACCTGGCCTCTGGAATCACATACAGAAACATGCAGTATGCGTGGAAGGTACCACACAACAGCATCAGAAAAGTGGTCAGAGAAGTGGTGCAGGCCAACATTGAATAATATGTGGAGGAGCTCCTCAAGTGCCCCATCACTGAACAAGGCTGGAGAAAACTTGCAGAAGAGTGGTATCAGAGGTGGAACTTTCCCCACACTGTTGGAGCCATAGATGAGACGCACGTGGCCTGCAAAGCTCCAGCCAACTCAGGGTCAACTTATTACAACTACAAGGGCTTCTTCAGGATCATCCACTTTGCCATGGTTGATGCTGACTACAAGTACAAGTACATTGATGCTTCAGGCAACGGGTCAGCTTCAGATGGCCAGGTATACAACGCAAGTGACCTCAAGAAGCGGGCTGGAACGCAACCTCATCATGGGTTTTCCAGATCCAGACCCCCCTGCCCAATGACACACAAGATGTGCCCTACTTCATCATTGATGATGACACGTTCTCCCTCAGACCCAATCTCATGAAGCCGTACACTTCAAGATACCTCACCCGTGAAGAGAGGATCTTCAACTACAGGCTGTCCAGGGCAAGACAGGTGGTGGAGAATGCCTTTGGCATCCTGACCAACAGGTTCCAGATACTTCTCACCATCATGCAGCATGACCCAGAGACTGTGAGGACCATTGTGGAAGCTTGCTGCATCCTGCACAATCTCATGAGCACCCGCTACCCAGTGTTTCAGAACTGACTTGTGGACCGTCAACAAGGGAATGGGGACATGGAGCCTGGTGAATGGAGGCAAGGACCTGATAGATACTGTGGATGTACAAGGCCCCAACAGTGCTTCACGTGAAGGGAAGAAGCAGCGCAAACTCCTGAAACACTGGTGCAACTCCCCAGCTGGAGCAGTGGAGTGGCAAGATTGGATGATAGATGAGTAATGGATTCTTCCTTGAGACTGTCGCATAACACTGATAAGATTGTGCCATGTATGTTGAGTGGTTCTACAATAAATAGGACATTAATAAAGAGCTTTGTTTATTTTAAAATATGTTGACCAATGAATAAATTGTTATTGATAATAAAGGTCCATATGTGTGCAGCTGGGATGGTGGATCATACAGTCCCACTATGGTTGCACTGGAGGTTTATCTATCCCACAACTATCCTTATCTATCCCAAAAGCATGCAAAGGCTTAACCATTTTTTCAAAGTTTTCACCAACACTTTATTAAGTGAAAAAAAAAATGAACCAAGTGTTTTAATCAAAGATAACCTTTATTAACCTTTCTTAGATAAACTTTATGACTTTATTAAATAAGCAAAATGAACCAAGTAAACTGCATTAAGTGTCTTAAGCAAAGATAACCTTTATTAACTTTCTTAGGTAAACTTTATGACTTTATTAAAAAAGCAAAATAAACCAAGTAAAGTGTCTTAAGGAAAGAAGCACAACTCAATCTCTGACACTATTCTCAGTCACTCTGAGTCATGTCCATGGTCTCAGCTGTTAAGCGGGCAGGGACTGTGGAAGTGGCTGTGGCTTGAGTGCTGGTCTGAGGCACCATTGGGGTGCTTGGCCCCGAGGGTACAACAGGGGATTGGTTTGTTCAGGAAGCTATCCGAGAGCTGACTCAGTCCCGTGAGGTTGCGAGGCCCTTCATCAAGGACTTGAGATGTCAGGCCCAATCCTGATGACAGATTGTCCATTGACGGGCTTGGCTGTGGGGTGGACGAAGGGTTGGGAGGAGTGTAATGGGGCTGTCTGGTCTGCAGCTGGGTGAGGACTGGCATCTGTGGTGTCCAATGAACCTGGGCCTGGACTGGGAAGTTCTGCTTCTGCTGTGGAAAGTCCTGGTAGTCAATGCCTTGGTAGTTGAGGGGCTGTTGAAAGTCGTGGAAGGGCTGTGACATCACCTGGGGTGGAGGAGCAGACCTGGACTGGGTAGGAGCAGCTTCAGTTGGGCCTTGAGGGTTGTGCAGAAGTGCTGTGATCTTCTGCTTCATCACCTGGTATGGGCCTCGGCACGTCCCTGAGGGTCTGGCTCACGTAGGTGATGAAGGGCTTCTGGCCCGAGGATGGTATGTTGCTGTGGACCAGCTGAGAGAGAAGTTCTCTGCTGGTCTTCATTGTGTCCCTGATCTCCAACATCACACTGTGGTCCTGGCCCTCCAGTCTGCCTCTCTGCCTGTGTCCTGTGGAGCTGGGGGTGGGGGTGGGGTGGGTTGGCCTCTGGTGGCTGCTGCTTCTTCCTCCATTTGTGACAGCAGGGTGTCATCCCCCATGGGATCCTCCAAGTCTGCCGGCATGGGGAGTGCAGCTGTTGGGTGGGTCTCTACCGTGGGGCCCTCTGAAGACACCTGCCTGAACAGGGTAGCTGGCTCCTGGCTGGAAGAGGACTGGCTGTCTGTGGGCTGTCTGAGGGAGAGGGATCTCAGAGGGGCTGCTCATCGGTGGCGGATCTCACCCTCCAGGAAACTGCTCTTGGCCATGATGTATATCTCCCTGTCAGTGAGCTTGACAGCGGCCTGCCTGGATTTCTTGAGTTGTAGCTTGCCATACCAGATGTGCATGTGCTTCCACCATCCAAGGAGTCCTTCTGCAGTGTACCCCAGGCTCTCTGCCTTGTCCCTCCAAGCTACCTGCTTCTTCTTGGTGTTCTGATACAGTCTGTGGCCCTTTCTCCAGAGGTACTCGTTCTCCCTCAGCCATTCCAGCACCTCATCCTCATGCTCCTCGGAAACGGTGTACTGTTTCTTCTCTCCCTTCTGCTTCCCTTGCCTCTTCCTCCCTCTGGCAGGGGCTTCAGCAGGGCCTCAGGGGCTTGACCAGCAGAGCCTTCAGGGGCTTGAGCAGCAGGGCCTTCAGCAGCAGGGCTTTGAAGGCCTTGGGGCTGGTCCACCACAGCAGCAGCAGCAGCTTCAGAGTCAGTGCCAGGGGGTGGGATGCTGGTTCTGTCCTTTTTGCCAGGGCTGGAACAAGTAGGCACGGGCTTCCTCTTCTTCCCTGACTGACGAACCATGGTGTTCCTGCAAGATGTATGTGGCAGCACGTCTTTCCCCTGTATGCTGACTACATGCATGCTGCATCCTTTTATATCCATGGAGCTGATGCAATTCATACTCCCCACGTGCACAGTGAATGCTTTGCATCTGATATACATCCATGCGGCATCCCCTTTGTTTCCTATAGGCGTCCGTGATGCATCTGCTTCATCAGATGCTATGCATCCGCCCCTTCCGCTTTGCGTCCGCTTCAAAATTCTCCCCCGGAACCCCTTTGGAGGTGTCATCCACTTCCATCCGCTTTCATCCGCTAGGCTTCCTATGAACATCCATTTAACATCCTCATTACATACTACCCACGTCCGTTCTTTTCCGTTCTTTTCCATTCTGTTTATGCATATTTTCACCAATTTTTGGAGCGGATGACAATGGATGGAGCCACCCCCAAAATTTTGCTCGTCCACTGTATCCTTTATGCATATGTTTTGCATCCGTCAGCCAGTGGGACTGGGCTTTAACCTCCTGTCTGTATATAGATTCATCATTGTCTCAAATGAGGCCATGTTGTGTCATCAACAAATGACTGTTGTGTCATCAACAAACTTCAGTATTTTAACAGATGGATTATTTGAGATGCAGTCATTGGTATATAGGGAGAAGAGAAGTGGAGAAAGCACACACTCTTGGGAGGCCCCTGTGCTGATTGTACAGGTATAGGATGTGATTCTGCCTATCTTCACCTGCTGCTTCTTGTCTGTTAGGAAGCTTATGATCCACTTACAAGTGTGTTCAGGTACTGCTAGTTGATTTAATTTACTTAGAAGAGTGTCTGGATGATGGTATTGAATGCTGAAATGAAGTCTACAACCCTTGTGTAGGTATTTATACCCTTGCGTAGTTATTTGGAGATTCAAGGTGTTGTAGGATGTAATGCAGAGCCATGTTAAACAGCATCAACTGTCAATCTATTTGCTCAGTATACAAACTGCATGGGATCTGACAGTGGATCCATGGTGGTTTTCAGGTGGGACAGCACTAACCTTTAAAAGGTTTTCAAAACTACAGATGTTAGAGCAACTGGCTGTAGTCATTCAGTTCCTTGATGGGGGGCTTCTTTGGCACTGGGATGATGGTAGAGAATTTGAAGCAGAAAGGAACATAGCACATCTCTAGTGATCTATTGAAGATTTGGGTCAAGATGGGTGTGAATTGGTCAGCACAGACTTTTAAGCAAGATGGAGTAATCTTGTCTGGCCCTGGGCCTTTTTCTGGCTTCTGTCTGTGTAATAGATCTTGCACTTCTTTTTCTTTGATCACCAGAGGTTGTGAGCCCAATGTATTGGGGCCAGTTGTAGGAGGCTTGGTTGTTGTTGGTGTGTTGTGGAGATAGATAGCTGTAGTTTCCTTTCAAACCTGCAGTGAAACACATTCAGGTCTATTGCTAGTTGTTGATTTCCTTCTGCCTGGGAAGGAGGTTTGCTGAAGCCATTGATGTTTTTAAGAGCTTTCGGCATGTTTGCTGGTTCATTTGTTGACAACTAATTTGTTAACTTTTCAGAGTAGCTTCTTTTTGCTGCTCTGATCTCTCTTGTTAATATGTTTCTGGCCTGGTTGTATAGCATTCTGCCATCTTTTCTGTAGGCTTCCCCTTTGGAATGATGTAGCTACTTATGTTTAGCTGTGAACCAAGGTTTATTGTTACTATATATTTGCACGTTTCTTGTTGGTATCACAGAAGCTGACATATGATGTTACAGTATCTCTGAGTTCATCTAGGTCTGCAGAAGCATCTTCAAAAACATTCCAACTAGTGCAATCAAGGCAGACCTGGAGTTTCAGCTTTACCTCATCCGACCAAGTCTTCAATGATTTAATTGTTGGTTTCATGGTTTTTAGTCTTTGTCTGTAGGCAGGTACAAGGTGAATCATGGAGTGGTCAGAGTGTCCCACAGCTGCTTGTGGTAAAGACCTATAAGCATCTTTTACTGTTGTGTAGCAGTGGTCTAAAGTATTTTTGCCTCTGGTGGGACAATTTACATGCTGGAAATATTTTGGGAGCTCATTCCTTAAATTTACTTGATTGAAATCTCCTAAAATGATGGGAAGGGAACCTGGGTGTTAGCTTCAGCCTCCATAATTTGATCAGCAAGAATTCATAATGCCTTGTTTACACAGGCTTGTGAAGGAACATACACAGCTATTAGAAGAAATGAGAACTCAAGTGGAAAGTAAAATGGCTTGCAGTTGATCTGTAAAGACTCTAAGTTTTCATCATAGTACTTATATATTAGAGTTATATCCTGAAATTAGCTTTTGTTGATACATAAACATAATCCTACCACCCTTTGTTTTACCTGATGTCTCTTCAATTCTGTCTGATCTAAATGTATGAAATCCTGGGATGTATATGGTGTTGTCCCCATGAATTTGTGGATTAAGCCAAGTTTCAGTAAAACAAAGAACTGCAGAATTATAGAAATCAGAATTCCATCTATTTAAGAGATGAATTTTATCCATCTTGTTAGCAAGTGAGTGTAAATTAGTCAGAAAAATTGAAGGGATAGGAGTTTTTTTTTCCCTATTCCTTAGTCTGTTTAAAATTCCCGCTTGTTTACCTCGTCTCCTTTTTTGTTGCTTTCCTCCTTGGTTTGTTGTAATCCATAGCACTGAGGAATAAAGAAACCATTAGAAAGCATTTCACTGAGGCAGTCATCGCCAGCGCCGTCTTGGCAGTTCATTTCACACAACCCATAACTGTTCTTAATGATATAGACAGCTATATAAGTTTGATAAATAAATTAATACAAACATATTCCCAATACAATAGCAGTTTTATGGCAGGCTATTTGAACATAAGAAGTCTTTACATCAGAAGATTTGATATGGATATCCTATCAAAATCCATGTTGGAAAAAAAATCTTGTTTTTCACAGAAACTCATGATGTAAGACTTATATCATGAGTTTCTGTGAAAAACAAGATTTTTATCATCTTCTGATGTGAAGAATTCTTAACATTTCAAGACTTTAGTGTGTAATTTATAGAAATTCTTGACTGTAATTTTATACATAATTATTTGGTAATAAATTATTTTTAATTTTTATTTTTTTTAATTAATCTATTGTAATAACCACCAGTAACAATGGAGAAAACAATTTCAAGTCATCTTCAATGTTCCTTAGAACAGGATTCAGGCCTAAGTAAATTGATTTCACTGTTTAGAATTGAGATACAGAACATGTAGTTCCCTGATGTTGATGAATGATTGTCATAGTATCCATCAGTGGTGAACCGTGACCACTACAGCTGGGCCTTCACCTCAGTCCTCACTCTGAAACGCAGAGCTGGGGAAGTTTTCTCTGTATGAGGCAAACTTCTTGGGGTCCAGAAGGGCAAGGAACATCAGTTTTTCATGATCCTTGAAACTGTTCCTCAGCTGAGTGAGAATGTTGTCCAGGATTTCACTGTGCAGCTGCTGGTAGGACTTCACGAAGGCCTATGATCTTTTGTTTTTGTCCCGCCCACTTAAAATCAAACTGTGATTGCTCAGTTTTCCCATCACTCTCCAAACCAAAACACATAGCTTGGCCTTCCCCTGGATTCATGAAGTCCTAACCAATTAATGAGCCAGCTAACCAGGCTTTGATAGAGATGGACAATTCTGATTGGATAATATGTTTCAGGACAGTAACCCTTTCATTGCTGATGTGAACTTGTCAGTAAACTTAACTTTAGAACATAGATTAGAGAAAATGTATTAAATGTATTGTATTAAATTAAATTAGATAGATTATATAAAATAATTTAATACTTATATTTTTTGGTCCAGATTTTTTTAAGGCCTTCTCTGAAGGCGTAGAAGGCCCTGAAGGTTCCCCTCTGGTATCCATCATTACTGGCCTTTAGGGATGGGACTTATGAAGAGTCACAAGTTGTCACTCTTGATTTAATTGTTCAAGGCCAAATTGATGACAGACTTTATTTGTCTGAATAGCTGGGAAGATGAAAACTATTTGGAATAAATATCCAAGTGGAGATATTCTCTTATCTTTTAATTCCTTGATCCTGTTTCTTAATTAATGTTTATCAGCTTTCTGATGCTTCAAGTCACCTTATGCATTCAACTGGAAGTTCATTTTTTAAAAAAGTAAAATAAAATAAAAAGAATTACAGAGGTCTAACTGGAATTTTTGTCCTCAGTAGTTAACTCCAAAGAGTCACTCCAACATATTGTGTTTGACTGCAATAATATATGATTACAGTAATCCTATACTAATTTAAATGTGCCTGCCAGTTGGTTTGAGATGTTTAGGTTACCCATTTATTCACAAAACTGAAATAGGATAAGTTTCAGACATGAAATAGATGACTGAGCTAGCCCAATAACTGTGAGGTAATGGTTAGATATAAAGAAATGAAACCAATAAGTAAACAAAATCAAAGTATTTTCTTACACCTGATTTTAAATCCATAGAACATAGAACATCCAATCTGGTGTTCTAATTTCAGCTTTTAAGTACCTGCACATTTGTTGTTTTATATGTCACAAAGAGAATTGTGAACAATAGCCAGAACTTCCCTTCTTTTGAGACCTTCAAACTCATGGTTCAATCAATGTTTAAGGAGTATTGAAAAAAAAGTTTTTCCAAACATGACTGACAAAAGTAATTATAACAATAAATTAAAATAAATACATACATGCCAATGACGGCAATGAGTTCCACTGTCGGCCATTTATGGAACTAAATAAACCTACCTATGCAAGGAGGAGGAGAAAAAAGCTTTTGTGCTGCTTTTGTTTAATTTTAATTCAATTATATTCTTTAATTTGATACAGTACATTGACTCCATGCCTTGGCCATCAGTAGCTGTCTGAGACCTGTGTTTTCTCCCATTGCTGGCATTCAAGTGGAGCAAAGTGGAATGGCTATCCCTCACAATTTTTTTTCTTTCTCTATTGCCAAGGTAGATGATTTGGCTGGCTCAACTGAGCAATATACTATGAAGCTGCTTTTGATGTTTGGGAAAATTTTGTTGGCTTATTTGTCATCACACAGACTGGATTTCTTGTCCTTTGATCTCAAAGGGAGAAAACTGGATAATCCTACAATCTCTAGCACATGCCCATTCCCAATGCCCATTAAAATTCGTATTTAGTGCTGATTTATTTCAGAGATGCATTTCTGTCACATGTTGAAGAACTTGTAACCCAAAATACAATACAAAGCAAACTTGGGACTCAGCATTGAATCAATCTAAGACATACTTTGATGGCTCTGATGTCTACTCCCACAATTCTGATTAGTGTTCTCCTTTCATCACCCATTGGAATAAAACAATAAGGCAATCATATTAAAAAAAACAGTCACTGTTAGTAAATGTTATTTTGGATACTTAATGATGAAAATGATGAAAAAAAATGTTTTCAATTCATAGATATGATCCAGTTTTCATAAGGATTCAATCAAAGTAGTACTGCAAACTAAAGTGGACAGCAACTCAAAAATGGAAAGATCCTTTGCCTTTTATGTTGATGCTGCCTAATAAAAATAAACTCTTTCCTGGGTGAGTGCTAAGAAACTGCACTTACAAAAATAATATCAAATATTTATCTATTAATTAAAAGCATTAAAATTAATACAAATAAAGATACAACACTTGATTCTGTACTACAAAAAATGTATTCAGTATTAAACGAATACTAATCCAATACACTGTGCCACACTTAGCTTGTCAGGCTTCCTGCTTGCTGTGGTATAAGATACTATTTTGAATAAAGGGCCATGAGAATAAAGAAATCAATAAATGACAATTTAGCTATTTTTCTAGCTTTGTTTAAATTTAAATGTCAAATGTTGAGATACAGAACTAAGAATTTGCATCCACAGCAGGGAATTGGGTGGGAATAGTGATAGATAAATGTGTATTTTAACCATACTGTTCAATGTACATGCCTGCATATGATATTGGAATGCAACTATGAAAAACAGGGGTTGTGTTGTGACATCAGAGCACATGTTGAATCATATTTGCATAATTGAAGTTTGTTCTAGATGCCTACAGGGCTAAACATTTTTACACTGCAATCCAAAGCTTATTTTGACTGCACCTTTTGTTTAAATTCTGCATATTCTGACTATGGTACTTTTGCAACATGTAAACAGCTAATGAGAGATTTGACCAGAAAAAAACAACAGACTTGACAACCACAGAACTGGAAAAAGCTTTATTCAAGATATTTGCAAATAGAACCAAATCTCCCAAATGAGTAGAAGACAGAGACACTGCCCTTAAGATGGTTACAATCATTTATAGAATATCATAGTGAAAAGATTATATTTCCTTCCTGTTTTTCTCACATAGGAGTTCTAGAGATGTCCATGGTTAGGCCTGGGTATTTTTCCATCTATCAACTCCTCCCAGGCCATCGTCCACAGAAACCCCCTTGTTCCCATCATAATATTTCCCGTTATGTTCACCTAACACAATAAATCATTAACAAACTTCCATTAATGTCAGGATGATCCAGCATTTCTTACATTAATTCTCAAGCCAAAATACAAACCCCCACTCCAGCCAAGGACATAATATTTTTAACTTTACAGAATAACAAGTTACAAAACATTGATATGCTTGTATAAGTGTTCAGAAATTATTCTAGAAGGTCACTTTTCAAAGAAAGATGGAGTCCCTTTGTTTCTATACTTTCTTAAGTGTAACAGGCAAGTATATATGTTATTTCCACCTATAACAATAATGAACAAAATGATTATTCACACAGTCATTCTCAGGATAAGTCTTAAAGATTAATGACTTCGTGATTTTATTTTATTTTTAAAAAAAATCACTTCATAGAATTATAGCTTGGCTGAACATTCAGAAACCTATTATAGTAGTTACCTTGCAAATTTAAATAAAGAAAATATTGAAAATCTAATGATTTGGAATCAAATCAATAAACCAAGAAAACATTAAAAACAGCAATAGATTAGTTAAAGCCAGTCTAATATTTAGCACTTGAAGTTAACACAGTGAGAAAAACTGGTCTTTTAAGGCTTAGAAGAGCTTCTCTTTTTCCATATTATTCTTAAGACAGTTTAAAATTGGTGGTGATTGTGGTTTGAAGCAAGATTTCTTGTCATTTCTTTGCTTTCTATTATATGTCTGTCAACTGAAACTTCCTTTGCTTTTCACATTCGTCTTCTGAAAAAGTCTCGTGGGAGAAGTTCCACATGACATCTTGTTTGGGGTTTAATTGAAGCATGTGAAGGAAAGAGGTGTTCTGTTGTAGAGATACCAATCTCTCAGAAGGAAGTTTTCTAACCAGTTTTTTATGAGGTCAGGAAAAAAGCCAAACATTAGAGTAATAAAAACCAAAAGGAAAGCTATCTAAACTTAACACCAAAAGTTTTTGGATCAGACTGAAGAAATGACACTCAAAGGAGCCACATAAGAACCAGCATACTGATTCCAGTCTAGCAGTAGGTACAACAGAAAAAATCTAATTCTAGTGCTGGAATGATAATGAGTTCACAAACGAAGACAAATATATGTATTCCAGGATCCAATCTGGGTTGGACACCAGGACCAAAGATTTAGTGTTCTCAGATTCATGATGCATCCCATCTTCAGTGAACTTCTCTCCAGTAGAGTGTTCTTAAGCCCATGTCAACAGATGCAAAGAGGATGTAAAATGGACAAAAAACCTTACCATCCGTTTGAAAACGCGATGTACTCACTGCCTCCGTTTGGCTTCCTCTCTATCCGTCCAGCATCCGTTTATTGACGTTTCATCCGCTCTAAAAGTTTTGGGCTGCCTAAAACTTTTCCGCGAAAAATGTATCCAGTTCATCCATTCTGCATCTGCTACGCATCCACTACGCATCCGCTACGCATCCGTTCTGCATCCGTTACGCATCCGCTATATCCGCTAGGCATCCGCTGCGCATCCGCGCAACTCGCATCCGTTCGGACGCAGGGAGGAAGCGAACGGATGCAGAACGGATGCAGAACGGATGCAGAATGGATGCCTAGTGGAAACAAAGCATTTAAAGTGGAAAAAACGTTCGCAGAGGGGACCTATCTTGGATATTAAGGATGTCTAGAGGATGCCTAGAGGATGCCTAGAGGATGCAAAGGGACACCTATACTGCCCATAAAAAGGGGGAGCAACTCATCTGAATCTCACTTTCAGACCAGCAGCCTAGCTGTGCAGACCTCTGCAGCCTTCATCTGACTCTTCCTCTTCCACAGCATCCAGTCATGTCCACCGTGGATTGTGACAAAGTCCTTTCGGCAGCCACCATCCTTCTGCAACAGTGCAAAACCATCTACAGGCTCTGTGAACTCTACTTTGGGAAGAAAAGGAGCCATCCAAAAAGAGTCTGGGTCCAAAGATGGTTCACCAGAAGAGCAGAGGACGGACTGTACAACAAGCTGATGGTGGAGCTCAGGAGCGAAGACACTCGGGTGTTCCAGAACTTCATGAGGATGCCTCCAGCCATGTTTGACGAAATTGTGCAGCGGCTCACACCCAGGATGACCAAGAAAAACACCAACTTCCCGCCCAACCTGGAACCTGGGCTCAAGGGGGCACTCACTCTGCGCCACCTGGACTCAGGGACCACCTACAGGAGCATGCAGTACGGCTGGAGGGTGCCACCCAGCACCATCAGCTTTGTTGTCAGAGAAGTGGTGCAGGCCATCATCGAAGAATACAAGGAGGAGCTCCTCCAGTGTCCCTCCACTGAAGAAGGATGGAAGAAAGTTGCAGAGCAGTGGTATCAGAAGTGGAACTTCCCCCACACCGTTGGAGCCATAGATGGCAAGCACGTGGCCTGCAAAGCACCGTGAGGAGGATCTTGGAAGCTTGCTGCATCCTGCACAATCTCACGTGCACCCGCTACACAGTCTTGCAGAACAGACTTGTGGACCGTCAACAAGGCAATGGGGACATGGAGCCTGGGGAATGGAGGCAAGGGAAAAACCTGATAGACACTGAGCATGTGCAAGGGCCCAACAGAGCCTCACGTGAGGCGAAGAAGCAGCGCAACCTCCTGAAACACTGGTGCAACTCCCCAGCTGGAGCAGTGGAGTGGCACGGCAGGATGGTAAATGCTTAATGGATGCTTCCTTCAGCCTGTCTCATCACACGGATGAGATTGGGCCATGTATGTTTGGTTGGGCTACAATGAACAGGGCATTTAATAAAGAGTTGTTTTTATGTTGACATGTGTGGATGATTGATTATATCGTTATTGATAATAAAGGGCCATAGGTGTGGCACCTGGGAGGGTGGACCATACAGTCCCACTATGCTTGCACTGGAGGTTTATCTATCCCACTGCTATCCTAACCCATCCCACAGCTATTACACATTCCACAGGTATCATAACCCATCCCACAGCTATTACCCATCCCAAAGGTATCCCTGCCCATTCCACAGCTATCTCAACCCATCCCACTGCTATCTTAACCCATCCCACAAGCAAGCAAAGGTTTAAACCATTTATAAAAGTTTCCAGCAAGACTTTATTACAAAAAAGAAATGAAGCAGGTGTGTGAATCAAAAAAAGACTTTATTAACAACAAGATATAAGACAAAAATGAGTCTCTGGCACTTCTCTTGGTCGCTCAGTCTCAGGGGTGAAGGGCTCAGGTGCTGTGGAGGTGGCTGGTGCTGGAGTGCTTGTCATCAGCTCCTCCAAAAGCAGAAGCAGCAGAAGCCCCAGCCCCAGAAGAGCGAGCCCGTGCTGCAGAAGCCCCAGGAGAACCAGAGTGAGGGCCAGGGGGCGGGATGGTAGCCCTGTCCCTCTTGCAAGGGCTGGCAGCAGATGGCTGAAGCTTGCTGTGCCTCAGCATGGTTGTGGGGTTGCTGGCTGGCAGGGAGGCTGGCAGGGAGGGTGGCAGCAAGGCTGGCAGCAAGGCTTGCAGGCAGACATGCAGGCAGGGCAGGCAAGGCAGCCAATCCTTCTGGCAGCAGGTCTTTCCTCTGAATGGTGACCTGCTTCCGAGCTCCTTCCGTTATATCTGTAGGGCTGACGCAATGCATCCTCCCCGCATGCGCAATTAAGGCCAGGCATCCGCTAGGCTTCTGCTGTGCATCTGCTAGGCTTCCGCTGTGCATCCGCTTCATCCGCTCTGCATCCATTCTGCATCCGCTGTATCCGTTCCGCGTCCGCTTTTCTGAGGTCCCCCGGAAGCTTAGCAGACGTGCCATCCGCTCCCATCCGCTTCCATCCACTTCCATCCGCTGGGCTTCTGTTTCACATCCGCTTTGCATCCGCCCTGCATCCTCCCCGCATCCATGTTATCCGCTCCAGTTATGCAAATTTTTGCCCCTTTTGAGAGTGGATAACAACAGATGGAACATTTTGCTCATCCGCTGTGTCCTTTTTGCATCCGTTGGCCAGTGTGACATGGGCTTAAAGAGAATTTCCCTGAAGATGGGCACCAGTACAAGTCCAAGAGCTCAGAAAACAAAACCTCTGGTCACAGTGATCAACCTGAGTTCATTTGTAATCAAGTAGAGTTGTCTTTAAGAATTGACAATCTTAGTAGATTCCCATTATCTCATGTAGATGGAAAATTTATTTTTCAAGCTATTTGTTCTATCAGAAACTGAAAAAAACATGAAATAAAATTCTAAAGAACATGATATTTGTTGGCTCATCCTATTCCAAAGAAGAAGAGGACTTTTGTAATGTGATAAACTATTTTTTCAAAAAGCAAATAAAAAATGAAGTCATTAAATATGAGTCCACCTGAAACCTTGCAGGGAGTTCTTTTTTTAAAGTAGGTTATTACAAAATACCTCTGGCTAATTTCAACCCTGTTTGTTTTGCTAGTGGCCCAGAAATATTTTCAACAAAAGAAACCAGCAATTAGGTCCACAAATTATTTAAGGAACCATTATCAAATCTTAGCTGCCTTTTAAATTAGAATCCAAGGTATTTAGAAAGTGAAAAGGATTGGAGGAGCTGGCGTAATGACGATATGGCATGCGATCTTGGAGGTCTGAGATCGCTGCCGATATCTTTGCTCCTGGATGGTCCAATCGGATCTAAACTGTCCCAAAGAGACAGCGAATGTAAAGAGTGCATCCTAAAATCCCAGGGATATTGTAAAGTCCCTGGTAGATCCAGGAGAAGCTCTTTTTGCCAGCAGCAAAGAGGCAGCCTTAAAGCTGCTGAAGTTGGGACAACTCCAAAACGGAAGAGAACACAAACAGAGTGTGCCGGTTTGGTGAGAATTTTTTTTTACATATTAAGATTTGAAAGGACACCCTAAAGGAAAGAAAGATTCTGTAAAAGTTTTGACAGAAGTGATTAAGCAGAGATTTTAACAAGAATGTCAAAGTAATATTTTTTTTTCATTGCTGGATTTTTTTATACATGATCTTATATTTTGAAACTGGACTGACTTCTTTTTTTCTTGTTATTTATTCTTTTCTCCTTTTTTATTTTATAATATTTTAAGCCAGAGATTCCCTTATAGTTATTTTTTAAATACCTTTTTTTTCTTTTTTTAATTAATTCTTATTATATTTTGCTTGGAAAAGGAGAAGGGAAAAGTGAAAGCTAAAGAAACTTTGTAACACTGCCAACTAGAGGCTTGGAGGTATCCTGTTTTTTTTCCAAAGCTGAGAAAGAACAAAGACTTTGTTTCAAGGACATTGCCTGGTTGATAAGATAGAAGGAAGAGCATTGGAGAGTATTATTGCAGGTGCTCTTCTGAGTTTCTATTAGCAGCTGGAGTCTGGTGTTGAAACTTTGGAAAAGAAAAAGTGATAAGCCTTTGGAGAAGAGAGCTATAATAAGAGCCTTGGATAATTAAACAAAGTTCAGTGTGCTTTCTTTCATTTTTTCTAAGCTGTACTACCCCCCCCCCCCCAATCAGTTTCTTTCTTTCTTTCTTTCTTTTTTCTTCGTAATAGCTATTTGGATTTTGGGCTTTCTGGAACTTGTCTACCTTTCATATTGGTTTCTTTATGGTTTCTTTTTATGTATCTTTTTATATTTGAGATCTCATAATTGGATTAAGGTGTTGAAGAACCTGAAGAATCTTTTTCTTTTCTTTTTTTTTTTAGTTTTTTTTCTCACTTCTTTTCCTTTTTTATGACTTTACAATTTTTCTTTTTTTGTGTGTCTGTTTATGGTATGCTTATGCCTTTTTTTTCTTTACTTTTGAATTTTTATTGTTATCTAATTAATCGATGGATGGATTAATGGATTAAGGTATACAAGAGTCTGAAGAAATTTTCTTTTTTTCTTTTTCATTATTATTATCAATTGGTTTTTTCTTTTTTTTCCACTATTTTTACTTGGAATTGGAATTGGTCATTTCACAACTGGATTAAAGTCTAGAAGAATTTGAAAGATCTTGAATTTCTTCAAATGAGTTGGAAATTAACAACTTCTGGTTCTTCAACTTCTGCTTCCTCCTCTCCACCATCTGAAGGACAATGCTCAATACAGACAATGTTAAAGCAAGAAAAAGAACAAGAAAAAGTGATCCTGCGGATGATTATGCAAAAAATTCAAAATATTCAAACAAGATCAGAGAATATTGAAAAGAGAATAGAGAACATTGAACAAAGAACAGAGAATATTGAACAAAGAACAGAAAACACTGAATAAAGAACAGGGAAAACCGATGAAAAAGTGGAGAGCATCCAACAAATGATGATGAAGTATGATGAGAGGCTCCAAGAAATTGAAGAAGAAGGTAAACAAAGAGATAAGAAGATTGGAGATATTGATAACAGATTAACTGTGGTTGAACAAGATAAAAGTGGTTTGCCGAGATGAGAGATGGACAGCTCAGAAATTTATCTCAGATTTCAAAACATAGAGGAAGAAAAAGGACAAAATTTAACTGAGATAATGATATAAATACTGGCTGAAGCTTTCGAGAGAAGATGATGGATTGAATGGATGAGATTTATCGAGTCTTTACAAGATATCGATGAGAAATAGTTTACCAAGAGAAGTTCACATCAAAGAAAGCCATTAAAACGCAAAGTGGCAAGAGAGAAAACATTGAAATACAAAGATAAGGAGATTGTGGTCTTGAAACAAGTGCCCAGAAGAGTGAGAGAGATGAGAAGAGAATACCGATTCTTGACCAAATTGTTACTTAAAAAAGAGGTGAATTATAGATGGCTTATTCCAGAAGGTTTAAAGTTCACATGGCAAGAACAGAGATATAGAATTGTCTCAATTGAGAAAGCTGAATCATTTTAAGCAGAATTTTTAAAGAGGAGAAAGAGGAAGAAAAAGAAATCTCACTAACTGAATTCCAAGAGGACTACCAAATGATGACTGGAAAAGAAGAAGGTGCAGTAGGCGGAAAGGAAGAGGCTAAAGAACAATGCGAACCAAGATCTACGAGAGCTGTTAAACCTAACTACAAAATTTAACCATGGAAGAAAAAAAATTAATTACAATCAACATAAATGGATTTAATTCAGCTGTTAAAAGAAGGAATTTTTTTTCATAAATTAGAGAAATTAAAATTTATATAATTTGACTACAAGAAGTACATATTAAAAAGCAACATGAACAATTGCTGAGACAGCCAAAATTAGGGAAAATATTTACTTTTTTGACACAATGCAAGAAAAGAGGAGTGGTCCTAAATATTAAAGATATTATCCCAATGGAATTGATATATACTGATGATGATGGAAGAATACTAACAGTGGAAATAATAGATAATAATATAAAAACACTCCTGATTGCAATTTATGCCCCGAATGACAGCCAGGAAGAATTTTATAAAAAATTACACATGAAAATAATTGAACTGGACTATGTTAATATAGTTTTGATGGGAGATTTTAACGGAATTGTAGACAATAAACTGGATTGAAGATACATGGAGAGAAAGAAATGCTAAAACTAAACAATACACTTTCTACCCAAAGAGACAGTCCAGAATAGATATGATATGGATGTCAATAGAATTGTTAACCAATATTCAAGAAGTAAACACTGAAACAAGTACTTGGGCAGATCATAATCCAATGACAATTAAATGTAAAGGACAAAGAAGATCTAGATGGACATTAAATAACACTATTCTAAAGGAAAAAGACTTTACACAGTGGATGGAGAAAGAATTGGCTTTTTTCTTTAGAGAAAACAAAAAAGAAGATGCATCAATTCAGAATGTATGGGATACAACGAAGGCATATGCCAGAGGCTTGATAATAGACTATACAAGGAAAAGAAATACTATGAAAAGATTAGCCTCTAAGGCATCAGAGGATGAGTATAAAGGACTTGAAAAAGAGTTACAGAAAATGGATATCAAGTTAAAAATGGATATAACCAAACATAAAATGGGTCTAATAGAAAAAGAAGAGCTAGCACAAAAAATTAGAGGTGCTAAATAGAACTATTTTGAAGATGCAAATAAACCAGATAGATAGTTAGCATATAAACTGAGAAAGGAGAAAGAATCAAGGAAAATATTGCAATTAATAGATGAACAAGACCAAGTTTGCTATGGTAGCAAAGAGAAGAAGGAAATCATACGAGATTATGAGAAATTATGTACACAAGAGAATATTGATGAGGAAAGAGTTAAACAGTATCTATAGAATGCTAATCTACCCTAGATACCTAAAGAGATTGAAACAATGTTAGAAAGCAATCTAACGATGATGGAGTTAACTGAAGCACTCAAGAAGCAAAATAATGGAAAGGCTCCAGGCCCAGATGGACCTCCAGCAGAATTTTATAAAACATTACAAGAATCGTTGAACCTTCCATTGTTAGAAGTTATGAATGAAGTTATGTTAAAGAAGAGGATATCTAAAACATGGTTAGAAGCTTATATTACACTTATTCCAAAAGAGGAGGCCGATCCATTACAAATTGAGAACTACAGACTTATTTCTTTACTAAATGCAGATGATAAAATTTTTGCTTCAACATTGGCAGAAAGATTTAAAAAATATTTAAACAGTTTTATTCATTCTGAACAAAATGGATTTCTGCCAAAGAGACAAATTAAAGACAATATGAGAGTAATTTTGGACACTTTGGAATACTATGAGGCTCATCCTGAAAAACAAGTGGCTTTGAAATTTCTAGATGCACAGAAGGCATTTGATAATGTGAACTGGCGATTCATGTTGTTACTTCTGGAACAAATGGGCTTTACTAAAAAAATTACTCAAGCAATAGAAGCTATATATTATAAGCAAACAGCAAAGGTAATGATAGAGGGAGAATTGACAGACTCTATTGATATAAGAAAAGGAATAAGACAAGGATGCCCACTGTCACCCTTGTTGTTTGTGTTAACCTTGGAAGTGTTAAACAGAAATATTAGAGAAGGATATAAAAGGGATGAAAATTAAAAAGGAAGATTTTAACTGCAAGCATTCATAGGTGACTTGGTTTTCATCTTAGAAGATCCCCCAGACACAGCATTAAAAATTTAAATTTGTAAACCAACCGGCACACTGTATGTATATATATGGAAGATGGCTTAATGTTTTTATGTTTTGTTTGTTTACATTTGTGTTAAAACCAATAAAAAATTATATAAAAAAAGAAAGAAAGTGAAAAGGATTGGACTGCTTTGGTTGGGGATAGCTATACTTTTTCCTTATTTCTCCAGAACATAACACCCACAGGATTAGGAAAAATATTTGCAATTTCCACCACTAAAGGTAGCAGTGCCAAAGGAAACTTAGTTATTTTAGAAAAAAAATCTTTAAACCAAGCTACTATCCTCCACACTATTATCCTCTTATAGCATATTTTACTTAACTAGAAATAAGGCTGAAATTAACAATGTTGTTATTTTTATTTTACAGGTCTGTTCAATATGTGAAGGCTATTCAAACATTTAAGCTACCATGCAAATACAAAAATGTACATTTGAGCAAGAACTAAAATATTTTCTTGTTACACAATTCTTTTATTTTCTTAAATATTGTGTATACAAATATTACATAATGTACTCTAGCTTGGGAATACCATATTACATGTAAGTGCCATCCTATCTTTAATAATATTTTGTAAAAGTAAAAGAAATATTTATTCCTTTATTTAGAATGGTAAACAGAAAGATCAATATCTTGGATCATAGATGAGATGAATAACCCACCCATACATTAGAACAACATATTTTATATGTAGTCAGAACCCAAATTATATAAAACAGCCTTTTATTTTAAAAAAACACAGTGAGAACTGCATAAAAAGAACTGATTGGGATAGAACTGATTTTAGGCCTGATAGAAAAATATGAAATGTATTTTCTTTTAGTTCTGCATTTTAATCTATTCTGTTATCTATCAGTGTGTTATTTTCTTGTATTTTGTTTTCTAACATGGCATTATAAATAGTAAATAAAGATCTATTTTCCTACTAGTTATGTTCAATTGTTTTTCAATTATTATTTTTTAAATAGAGAACATTTGACTGAATTTTTTATGTGAAGAAGTGAAGAAGTGGCCATAAACAACTGTCCTTTTCTATTGATTTTCAAGTATCCTCATTTACATTAAATCTCAATGGCAAGTGTCAAATTGGAACTCTTTCCATGACCTTTTCAGATTTGGAACTGTAGATTTTAAAGGGAGCTTCTCAATGGTAGAACAGTAATGATTACTAACACCAGCAGAAGAGCTCATCTATTTCTGACAACAGATTAAGCTCAGAAACAGCACCAGAAAAATAAATTCAATTGTTAAGCATCCTGTAACCAAGGTACAAAACAGAAGTTTATTGCAGGGAGTGTATGTGAAGGAAAGTTGCAAGGCAGATTTTGACACAACATTAACCTATAACATCTTCTCAATGCAAACATATTCATGTCTATTCAAACATACCCTGATGAATACAATGAGATTTTTCTATGTACTAAACTGTCCTGCATGTCTGCATTATTTAGTCAGATATCAGTCTACCTTATAATTTTCCCTTAAAGCAAAAAATAGTTTGCAAGAGGCACTCTCCATATAGAAATTTTCAATAAAAATAAGATGAACGTTCATATTTATGAAGGCTAAATAAAACACAATACTCACTGGGCATTTTGCCATTCCATTTAATCTGCCATTATAACAAATACTTTTCTTTAATGATAGGTATTTCCTGGGATTAATAGGCACAACTATATAATCAAGTGGGGAAAAGAGACATATATATATAATTTTGTTCACTTTCAGGGATTTTATGGCCCATTTTTGTTTCCAAACATTAGCCTTTTATTATGAGATTTGAAAAAAGAGAAGTAAAAGAGTTTCAGCACCCATACTCACAGCCTGATGTAATGCCAAGGCACATGGCACAATCAAGAACTGTGAACTCTTCTAGATGCTGCTATTCCTCATATGGAAGCTGTTAAATTACTTCAGGGCTTTTGACTCTTCTAAATTGACTCTCATGTTGAAGGCTCCTTGCAGCAGAAAAATCAAAGAGAAATCATTTGGCCTCTGCTGTCAACAGTGGAAATGAGGAGGAGCATTCAGAAGATGGATTTTGATGAAGTTCTATTTCACAAGCAAAAGGAGAACTTATCAATTTCATTGACCTCTAGAAATGATTTGCAAGCTTCTTGAAACACAGGTGTAAAATATCACAGAAAAGTTGGGGGGGGGGAGTTTTACTTGAGAATGTTAAGGCATTGTTTGAAGAAATAGTTTCATTTTTTTCTTTGTTTTGAGGCCCACCAGTTTAGTTATTAAGGGACGAAAGAAAAACACACTTGCTCTTTGCATAAGTCTCTTATGATAATAGATGCTGACTTTGTAGCGGATATGTATGATATCCTTTATCATACATATCCACAACAAATGAAAAATGAAACAATTTTCAACACATTATATGATTTATATATGGAACACAGAAAAAACCTCCATGGTCATCCATAGAAATTGATATTTCTATGGAAATGGATTTCAGCTTTCCAAAGCATGAGATTGTCAAGATGCAGAAGAGAATAAAATTGTACAATTAAATAGTTTCCTAGAAGGAGGAATTTCGAGGAATGAAACACATGCTGAAATTATCTCACAGATTCTAGCTTTCATAATGAGAAGTCAATAAGAAGCTGAACTTTTCAAAATAAGTGATTTGTTGCAGCAAACTTCAAGATCTGGAAAGATCCTACCTACAAAAAAAAAAACCTGACAACCACCTTGTTATCTTATAGAAAGTATAACTAAAGCATAGCTTAAAAAGTAAGTAATATTGACATACTGTACTACACATATTTTTAATATCTTCACCTTAATACTATATTATGGCATCAGATTACTTCAGTTCCGTTTTTCACTTCATACAAAATTAATGTAGATGAAAATGATTATTTTTCTTCTATTTTTGCAAGCATCAGATATGGGAAATTCAGACTAGAAATAAATGGGTAGGATCATTATGAGAATTAAGATCTTCTTGAAGTTTGCTGCAACAAATCACTTCTTTTAAAAAGCTCAGCTTTTGATTGGTTCCTCATTATGAAAGCTAGAATGAAGTCTATACCATTTGTTTACTTGGTTTTTTTTCAATGCACATTCAGGAAACCAAACAACCAGCTGGAGAGCATATGATGGCCCAATTTCCTAAAGCCCCTGTCACACTGCACCAACAGATGGAAAGAGGATGTAAAATGAAGAAAAACACTTGCCATCCGTTGGTTAATGCGATGCTTCCGTTTTGTACTCACTGAATACGTTTTGCTTCCTCTTTATCCGTCCAGCATCCGTCTATTGACGTTTCATCCGCTCAGAGGGTTTTGAGCTGCTCAAAAAATTTGCGCAGAAAATGTATCCAATTCATCCATTCTGCATCCGCTAGGCATCCGTTCTGCATCCGTTACGCATCCGCTATATCCGCTATGCATCCACTACGCATCTGCGCAACTCGATCCGCTCCAGCAGTAAACGGACGCAGGGAGGAAGCAGAACGGACGCAGAATGGATGCAGAATGGATGCAGAACGGATGAAAGCGGATACAGCTCACAAAGAAAGCATTTAAAATGGAAAAAACGTCTGCAGAGGGGATCTATCTCGGATATTAAGGATGTCTAGAGGATGCCTAGAGGATGCAAAGGGACACCTAGCGGAAAACCTCTACTGCCTATAAAAAGGGGAAGCAACTCGCCTGCATCTCACTTTCAGACTAGCAGACCAGCTGTGCACACCTCTTCAGCCTTCATCTGCCTCTTCCTCTTCCACAGCATCCAGTCATGTCCACCTTGGATCGTAACAAACTCTTTTTGGTAGCCACCATCCTTCTGCAACAATGCGAAGCCATCTACAGGCTCTGTGAACTCTACTACAGGAAGAAAAGGAGGCGGCCAAGAAGCATCTGGGTCCAAAGATGGATCGGGAGAAAAGCAGAGGACGGATTGTACAACAAGCTGATGGTGGAGCTTAGGAACGAAGACACTCGGGCATTCCAGAACTTCATGAGGATGCCTCCAGTCATGTTTGACGAAGTTGTGCAGTGGCTGACACCCAGGTTGACCAAGGCAAACACCAACTTCCGGCCCAGCCTTGAACCTGGGCTCAAGGTGGCACTCACTCTGCGCCACCTGGCCTCAGGGACCTCCTACAGGAGCATGCAGTATGGCTGGAGGGTGCCACACAACACCATCAGCATTGTGGTCAGAGAAGTGGTGCAGGCCATCATCGAAGAATACAAGGAGGAGCTCCTCTAGTGTCCCACCACTGAAGAAGGATGGAAGAAAGTTGCAGAGCAGTGGTATCAGAGGTGGAACTTCCCCCACACCGTTGGAGCCACCGATGGCAAGCACGTGGCCTGCAAAGCTCCAGCCAAGTCAGGGTCCACTTATTTCAACTACAAGGGCTTCTTCAGCATCATCCTCTTCGCCATGGTCAATGCTGACTACAAGTTAATGTACATCGATGCTTCAGGCAACGGCTCATGTTCAGATGCCCAAGTATACAACGCCAGTCACCTCAAGGAGGGGCTGGAACACAACCTCATTGTGGGCTTCCCAGATCCAGACCCACTGCCCAACGACACGCAAGATGTGCCTTACTTCATTGTGGGGGATGACGCCTTCTCTCTCACAATCTACCTCATGAAGCCCTACACCTCCAGACTCCTCACCCGTGAAGAGAGGATCTTCAACTACAGGCTGTCCAGGGCAGGACGGGTGGTGGAGAATGCCTTTGGCATCCTGGCCAACAGGTTCCAGGTACTTCTCACCACCATGCAGCATTGCCCAGAGACCATGAGGAGGATTGTGGAAGCTTGCTGCATCCTGCACAATCTCATGTGCACCCACTACCCAGTCTTGCAGAACAGGCTTGTGGACTATGAACAAGGCAATGGGGACATGGAGCCTGGGGAATGGAGGCAAGGGCAAAACCTGATAGACTCAGGATGTGCAAGGCCCCAACAGAGCCTCACGTGGAGGGAAGAAGTAGCGCAACCTCCTGAAACACTGGTGCAACTCCCCAGCTGGAGTGGTCGAGTGGCAAGACAGGATGATAGATGCTTAATGGATGCTTCCTTCAGCCTGTCTCATCACATGGATGAGATTGGGCCATGTATGTTTGGTGGCCCTACAATGAACAGGGCATTTAATAAAGAGTTGTGTTTATGTTGACATGTGTGGATCAATGATTAAATTGTTATTGATAATAAAAGGCCATAGGTGTGGCACCTGGGAGGGTGGACCATACAGTCCCACTATGCTTGCACTGGAGGTTTATCTATCCCACAGCTATTACCCATCCCAAAGGTATCCCTGCCCACCCCACTGCTATCCTTACCCATCCCACAAACATGCAAAGGCTTAAACCATTTCTAAAAGTTTCCACCAAGACTATATTAAAAAAAAAAGAAATGAGGCAAGTGTGTGAATCAAAGATAGACTTTATTAACAACAAGCTATAAAAGAAAAATGACCCAAGTCAAGTGTCCAAATAAAGTCCACAGGTAGCCAGCCAACCAGTCTCTGGCACTCCTCTTGGTCACTCAGTCTCAGGCGTGAAGGGTCCAGGTGCTGTGGAGGTGGCTGGTGCTGGAGTGCTTGTCTGAAGTGCCGTTGGGTTGCAGCATCAGCAGAGTTAGCACCAGCAGAAGCACCACCATCAGAAGCAGCATCATCAGCTCCTCCAGAAGCAGAAGCAGCAGAAGATCCAGCCCCAGAAGAGTGAGCCCATGCTACAGAAGCCCCAGCAGAAGCAGTGTGAGGGCCAGGGGGTGGGATGGTAGCCCTTTCACTCTTGCCAGTGCTGGCAGCAGATGGCTGAGGCTTTCTGTTCTTCCCCATGGTTGTGAGGTTGCTGGCTGGCAGGGAGGCTGGCAGGAACCAAGGCTGGCAGGAAGGCTGGCAGGCAGGCAGGAATCAAGGCTGGCAGGAAGGCAGGCACCAAGGCTGGCAGTAAGGCTTGCAGGCAGGTAGGCACCAAGGCTGGCAGGCAGGCAGGCAGACAGCAAGGCTGGCAGGGAGGCTGGCAGCAAGGCTGGCAGGAAGGCTGGCTTGCAGGGTGGCTGGAAGGCAGGCTGGCAGCAAGGCTGGCAGGCAGGCAGATAGCAAGGCTGGCAGGGAGGCTAGCAGGAAGGCTGGCAGCAAGGCTGGCAGGCAGGCAGACAGCAAGGCTGGCAGGGAGGCTGACAGCAAGGCTGGCAGCAAGGCTTACATCAAGGCTTGCAGGCAGGCATGCAGGCAAGGCAGGCAAGGCTGTCAATCCATCCGGCAGCAGGTCTTTCCTCTGAATGGTGACCTGCTTCCGAGCTGCTTCCCTTTATATCCGCAGGGCTTACACAATGCATCCTCCCCGCATGCGCAATTAACGCTCGGCATCCGTTAGACTTCTGCTGTGCATCCGCTTCACCCTCTGTGCATCCGCTTTGCATCCGCTTCATCTGCTCGGCATCCGCTCGGCATCCATTGTATCCGTTACACGTCCGCTTTGCTGAGGTCCCCCGGAAGCCTTGCGGATGTGCCATCCGCTCCCATCTGCTTCCATCCGCTAGGCTTCCGTTCCGCATCCACTTTCCATCCGCTCTGCGTCCTCCCCGCGTCCGTTCCTTTCCGTGTTATCCGCTCTGGTTATGCAAATTTTTGCCCCTTTTGAGAGTGGATAACAATGGATGGAAAATTTTTCTCCTCCGTTGTGTCCTTTTTACTAAAGTTTTGCATCCGTTGGGCAGTGTGCCAGGGCCTTAACTTTAGCTTCAGTTGGGCAAGTCTGGAATAAAACTGTTGCATCTGGGGAGTTTTGGTGGGGAGAAACCTGAACAGAGCTCACAGTCAAATCATTTCACACTTTCTGCTAATTTGATTCCCAAGTCTCTCCAAACCATCTGGCAGACATCTTCAACATCCTGAAGAAAAGAGGTAGGTAGATTCTCTACAGAAAACCCAGTTGCTGAAATGTGTAAGAATAAGCAAAACATACCCCATGACTTTTCAGTTTCCCATTTGCTATGATTTAGACGTTTGTGGCTACAAAGCCAGCAGAGTTTTACTTGTGGAACTTACTTGGCTGGAACTCAAAGTAGTTGATGGAGAGATCTTATTTTCTTTCCAGCAAGACTCTCCAACAGCCCTGGTAACAATTAATTGGAAATAAGGTTTTTAATCTAATATTTCATGGTCTATTTCATTGGTCTATTTTGTGCAGTGTTCAGCTCTGATAAATCTGTAGGTTCTCCTCTCATAAAGGTGGAAATTCAACAATTCGCTAGCTCAAGTAATCAAACAAAACTTCAAGGCAGTTAGACAGATAGTTTTTATGAATACCTTTTAATGTAAAGCAAGGAGCAAGGCAAGAAAAATAGGTCAGTATTAACAACAAATATTCCACCTCTTCATAAAGAAAGGAAAGAAAGAAAATATTAATCAGGTAAGAGGAAGCCAACACTGTTCCATTCCAAAACAACAACAACAATTCCTGCATATATTTTTATTTGTAAAAAAAATTTTGGACTTTGTGTAATGTTAAAATAAATGTTACCAACTAATGATAGATCAGTTTAATCTTCATGCAGCTTTATAATTTATCAGCTTCATCGGTCATTCACTATAGGAAAAAGTGTGTTGCCATAGAATGAGAAAAGCAATAATAAAAATGTAACATAAATAAGTTCAAACTTTCATGTTCCACTATATAACCTGCAGTGTTTACATTGTGATGAAACTTAAGATAATCACTGTGGTATGTACACACTAATATTTAAAAGTAACTCATGTGGAAAAAACTAATCCCATGTATTTTTCTGTCTAAAGAAAATATTAGGAAGATGCCTCATCTCAGTCAAATAAGTAGGTTAGATTGGGAAATTTAAGACAGCCTTTTAAATGAGAGAAATTCTTGAAATGTTTATGAAGACTTCCATTGCTCATGTGACATTTGAAGCTGGCACCACCTTCTGGTCCTATTTGTCACAAAAAATAGGGTTCTGATTCTGCAGTCAGAAATCTGGCTGAAACAATATGGGATGAATGGATATTCTAACGCCACAACTATGAATATTCTAGGGCCATAAAATTAAATTGTATTAATATAAATAATAATATGCATGTTAATTTCTGAATAAATATAATATATATAGAGTGTCAATCAGTAAATGAAAATAGATTAAGATGACAGCTTAATTAAGTAACACATATTTTATATTTACTGTACCAGGAATGAGAATTCTGTGACATTCAAGTTATTGCTCAAGCACAGCTATCAGCATAGCATAGCATAGCATAGCATAGAATAGCATAGCATAGCATAGCATAGCATAGCATAGCATAGCATAGCATAG
>BLBF01000186.1:1129228-1142206 GCA_015471245.1 Laticauda colubrina | reverse complement strand
ATCTATCTATCTATCTATCTATCTATCTATCTATCTATCTATCTATCTATCTATCTATCTATCTATCTATCTATCTGAGCGAAATACCACTCATGCATCATCACAAAATCTCCAGAACCATAAAGCCTACAAACTTGAAATTTGGCACATATGTTCCTCTTGGCTTCTAGGTGCTTACTAAGAAAGTATTTTTTGTACTGATCATCAGAACATTAGTATTTCGGATATTATTTTTAACACATTCTGATGCTATGGAGTTCTACTCGCTCTCCCCACCTGAAAAGAAATCTATTCCAAATGCAAAACACTAGCAGTTTCAGTTTTAGTTTCACAACACCAAGCAGCTTTAGTATAGAACAATTGAGCTAAGCCATGCCCAGGCTCCTTACTGTCTCCTTGTTCACACAGCAAATACTGTTTCAGTTTCCAAACAGCCCTCACATCTCCCACACAGTGACAGGACACTAGCCAGGACCAATGGATCTGGTAGGCAGAAGCAGATTTTTTTTCTCCTTATTTTCTTCCCCCAAAACTAACCGTGACCACATAGTTTCGTAGCGAAGCACAGGTATCGAGCTAGCTGGACTATAATACTGTTATGGAGTTGTTTTTTCTAATTCATGCATGCAGGGTTTTTATTCTTTTTTTCCTTATTCTAACATATAGCCACCTGTGAAAAACTAAGAATAGTGATCACCATATTTTTCATAAATGTTAAAACCAACCAGCTAGCTAGTTAGCATATAGATAAAAATATATTCCCTAAATTTAAGCAACTGCCATTTGAACAGTCTTACATTTAATATTTTAATACACCCTTGCACAACTAAGCTCTTGTGGATAATTCTGAAGTTGAAAATCTTTCTACTCACTTTTCTCTCCATGAAAAATTGAGAGAATAGCTCTAAATGTTGTATTATTCCCTAGCAGGGGAATTACTCCAGTTTCTTCATCATTTTCAAAGGGAAAATATGTTACAAACTAGGCTGAAATGGGAACAAAGAGAGGTCAGTCATATAAAAATGAAGAAATATTGTATCTTCCTTTTTATGAAACTATGCTAGAATATATTTGCTGCCAAAATTTTATCAACAGTTTTGACAGACATAATGTGTTGTTATATGATTGCTACACAGTAGACCTAAACTCTAATCTATTCCTTGGAGCCTTCTTGCATTTGCTTGTCTGATTTCAATAACTCTGAAAGGCTTTAATTGAAAATTATCAATTTCCCAAATTTTTCTAAAAGTCTTCTGTTTCCAATTCAGGTTTTGATAATTTGCAGATGTATATACAATAGACTTCTATTCAATGATGATGTCCAAAGGACCCACTTTATAAATATGAATTAAAATCATACTGTATGATTAAATATTTAAGTTGCTTACAAAATCACAAATTGTTCCTGGGACATGTTCCAATCTTCTGATATATTTCTGGTATTTATAAAAAGTGCACTTTAATTTCATAATTTAAACACAAAACACAAACTATCAGTTATACTCAAAGCAGTAATCCATAAAATCATTGCAGGTGGGATTCAAGGAACATTCACTAACATTTCAGTCAATTTCTAATCTTCTAGTTTAATTTCTATTGCAGTCACACCTTGAATAGCCATGGAAATATAATAATGCATTTTACTTTTAAATGTATGAACTTGTCTTGCTAAGTTTTCCAACATGTTTAAATGAATAATGGTATGGTACACATTTTACACAATCTCCTACCATATAAAAATGCATTTGTAAGTTTAATCAATATTTTGTGTACATATGTGCCTTTGAATTTGTATTGATTCCTGACAACTGCCTGGACAAGCTTCTGTAGCTTTCTGGGAAACACTTACAAATGATTTGGAGTAGTGTGATGGCCTAGAGTGGAGTTTCCCCTTCACAATCAGTAGGCTATGAGTTTGATCTTAAGCCCATGTCACACTGAACCAACGGATGCAAAGAGGATGTAAAACGTTAAAAAAAAGATTGCCATCTGTTGGAAAACGTGATGCATCCATTGTGTACTTACTGTGTATGTCTTTCATACGCTCTATCCGTAAAACATCCATCTACTGCTATTTCATCCACTCAAAAAGTTTTGAGCTGCACAAAACTTTTTGAGCGGATGAACTTTCCGCTGCGTACGATTTACATCCACAGCACATACGGGCAACAAACATTCTAAGTCCGTTTTAATCCATTACACGGCCGATGTATCCTCTCGGCATCCTCTGGCCATCCGCGCAACTCACATCCGCTGCAGCAGAAAACGGAAAGAGGGAGGAAGCGAAAGGTACGCGGAACGTCCACACAGCATTAGTAGCACGGACATAGACAGGATGTAAGTGGATGCATCTCGTATATAAAGCATTAAAATGGACAAAACGTTCATATAGCGGACGTATCTCAGATATTTAGGATGTCTGGAGGATATCTACAGCATGTGGAAGGACACCTAGCGGAAAACCGATATTTCCTATAAAAAGGGGGAGGAAATCACCTGGATCTAACTTTCAGTCCAGCAGCCCTGGTGTGCAGACCTCTTCAGCCTTGCTCTTGCTCTTCCACATCATCCATTGATCTCCACCATGGATCATCACACACTCCTTTTGGTAGCCGCCATCATTCAACACCAGAACCAAGCCCTCTTCAGACTGTTTCACTTTTCTACACAAGGGGAAGAAGGAGACGACCAAGAGCTGTCTGGGTCCGAAGATGGATTGGGAGAAGAGTGGAGATTGGACTCTATGACAAGCTGATGGTGGAGCTGAGGAATAAAGACCCTCGTGCATTCCAGCACTTCATGAGGATGCCACCAGCCATGTTTGACGAAGTTGTGGAGCGTCTGAGACCCAGGTTGACCAAGGCAAACACCAACTTCCATCCCAGCCTGGACCTTGGTCTGAAGGTGGCACTGACTCTGCGCCAGCTGGCCTCTGGGACCACGTACAAAAATATGCAGTATGCCTGGAGGGTGCCACACAACACCATCAGCATTGTGGTCAGAGAAGTGGTGCAGGCCATCATCAAAGAATACGTGGAGGAGCTCCTCCAGTGTCCCACCACTGAATAAGACTGGAGGAAAGTTGCAGAGCAGTGGTATCAGAGGTGGAACTTTCCCCACACCGTTGGAGCCATACATGGGAAGCACGTGGCCTGCAAAGCTCCACCCAACTCAGGGTCCAATTATTTCAACTACAAGGGCTTCTTCAGCATCATCCTCTTTGCCATGGTTGCTGCTGACTACAAGCTCATGTACATTGATGCTTCAGGCAACAGGTCAGCTTCAGATGCCCAGATATACAGCGCCAGTGACCTCAAGGGTGGGTTGGAATGCAACCTTATCATGGATTTCCCAGATCCAGACCCCCTACCCAATGACACACAAGATTTGCCCTATTTCATCGTGGGTGATGACGCCTTCTCCCTCAGAACCTACAGTTGCCAAATGAAGCCCTACACTTCCAGGTACCTCACCCGTGAAGAGAGGATCTTCAACTACAGGCTGTCCAGGGCAAGGCGGGTGATGGAGAACGCCTTTGGCATCCTGGCCAACAGGTTCCAGGTACTTCTCACCACCATGCAGCATCGCCCACAGACCATGAGGAGCATCATGGAAGCTTGCTGCATCCTGCACAATCTCATGTGCACCCGCTACCCAGTGTTGCAGAACAGGCTTGTGGACTGTCAACAAGGCAATGGGGACATGGAGCCTGGTGAATTGAGGCAAGGACTAAACCTGATAGACACTGTGGATGTGCAAGGCCTCAACAGAGCTTCACGTGGAGGGAAGAAGCAGTGCAACCTCCTGAAACACTGGTGCAACTCCCCAGCTGGAGCAGGGGAGTAGCAAGACAGGATGGTAGATGCTTAATGGATGCTTCCTTCAGCCTGTCTCATCACACTGATGAGATTGTGCCATGTATGTTGAGTAGCCTTACAATGAATAGGGCATTAATAAAGAGTTTTGTTTTTGTTGAAATGTGTTGATCAATGAATAAATTGTTATTGATAATAAAGGGCCAAATGTGTGGCAGCTGGGAGGGTGGACCATACAGTCCCACTATGCTTGCACTGGAGGTTTATCTATCCCACAACTATCCTTATCCCACAGCTATCCTTACCCATCCCACAGCTATCCTTACCCATCCCACAGCTATCCTTACCCATCCCACAGCTATCATTACCCATCCCACAGCTTTCCATCCCACAGCTATCCTTACCTATCCCACAGCTATCCATCCCACAGCTATCCTTACCAATCCCACAAGTATGCAAAGGCTTAACCCTTTTTTCAAAGTTTTCCCTGACACTTTATTAAGTAAAAAAAATGAACCAAGTGTGTGAAGCAAAGATAACCTTTATTAATAACAAACTGTATGACTTTATTAAAAAGCAAAATGACCCAAGTAAAGTGTCTTTAAGCAAAGATAAGGTGAACAGGTAACAACTCAGTCTCTGGCAATCTTCTCAGTCACTCTGAGGCATGCCTATGGTCTCAGATGTAATGGGGCCAGGGACTGTGGAGGTGGCTGTTGCTGGAGTGCTGGTCTGAGGCGCCATTGGGGTGCCTGGCCCCGAGAGTACAACAGGAGATGGTGGGTGCAGGAAGCTATCAGAGAGCTGACTTAGTCCCGTGAGGTTGAGAGGCACTTCCTCAAGGACCTGGGATGTGAGGCCCAAGACTGATGACAGAAGTTCTGAGGAAGGGCTTGGCTGTGGGGTGGAGGAAGGAGGAGTGTAGTGGGGCTGTCTGGTCTGCAGCTGGGTCAGCTGAAGCGTCTGTGGCATCTGTGGCATCCAAGGAACCTGGGTCTAGACTGGGAAGGGCTGCCTCTGCTGTGGGAAGTCATGGTAGTGGTAGGGTTGGGAGGCGAGGGGCTGCTGAAATCCTTGGAAGGGCTATGACATCGCCTGGGGTGGAGGAGCAGACCTGGAGTGGGTAGTAGCAGGTTCAGCTGGGCCTGGAGGGTGGTGCAGAAGAGTTGTGATCCTCTCCTTCATCGCCTGGTACTGGGCCTCGGGCATGTCCATGTCTGGCTCACGTACGTGATGAATGGCTTGGGTTGGAGGATGGTATGTCGAAGTGGACCAGCTGGGAGAGGAGATCTGTGCTGGCTTTGATTGTGTCCTTGATCTCCAAGAGGACAGTGTGGATCTGTCCCTCTGGTCTGCATCTCTGCCTGCTTTCTGTGGAGGTGGAGCTGGGGGTGGGTGTGGGTGGGTCTCTGGTGGCTGCTTCTTCTTGCTCCATCTGAGACAGGGGATCCTCCATGTCCTCTGGCACGGGGAGTGCAGCTGTGGGGGGGGGGTCTCTGTCATGGGGCCCTCCAAAGACACCTGCCTGGACACTGTAGCTGTCTCCTGGCTGGAAGAGGAGTGGCTCTCTGTGGGCTGTCTGAGGGAGAGGGTTGACAGAGGTGCTGCTCCTCAGTGGCGGATCTCACCCTCCAGGAAGCTGCACCTGGCCATGACATAGGTCTTCCGGTCAATGAGCTTGACAGCAGCCTGCCCGGATTTCTTCAGGTGCAGCTTGCCATACCAGGTGTGCATATTTTTCCCCCACCCCAGGAGGACATCTGAAGTGTAGCCCAGGCTCTCCGCCTTCTCTCTCCACACTTCCTGCTTCCACTTGGTGTCACGATAGAGCCTGTGGTCCTTCCTCCACAGGTACTCGTTCTCCCTCAGCCATTCCAGCACCTCCTCCTCATGGTCTTCAGAAATGGAGTACTGTTTCCTCTCCCCCTTCTCCTTGCCTTGCCTCTTCCTCCCTCTGGCAGGGGCTTCAGGGCCTTCAGCAGCAGGGCTTTGAGGGCCTTGGGGCTGGTCCACCACAGCAGCAGCAGCAGGAGAAGCAGCAGCAACAGCAGGAGAAGCACCAGCAGCACCAGAAACACCACCACCAGCAGCAGCAGGAGAAGCACCAGCAGCAGCAACACCAGGAGCACCAGCGGCAGCAGCAGAAGCACCAGCAGCTTCAGAGTCAGTGCCAGGGGGTGGGATGGTGGTTCTATCCTTCTTGCCAGGGCTGGCAGGAATAGGCACAGGCTTCCTATTCTTCCCCATGGTGTTCTCTCAAGATGTCTCTGGCAGCAGGTCTTTCCTCTGAATGGTGACCTGCTTGCGAGCTGTCTCTTTTTATATCCACGGAGCTTATGCAATTCATCCTCCCCGCATGCGCAGTGAACGCTTTGCATCCGCTAGGCATCCGCTAGGCATCCTATAGGTGTCCATGATGCATCCGCGTCATCCACTACGCATCCGCACCTTCTGCTACGCGTCCGCTTTGCTGTTCTCCCCCGGAAGCCCTGCGGATGTGTCATCCGCTTTCATCCGCTAGGTTTCCTATGAACATCTGCTTTACATCCCCGCCACATCCTCCTCACGTCCGTTCCTTTCCGTTGTTGTCCGCTCTGTTTATGCAAATTTGGGGTACTTTTGAGAGCGGATAACAACGGATGGAAAATTTGTCGTCCGCTGTGTCCTTTTTACATATCATATGTTTTGCATCATTCGGCCAGTGTGACCTAGCCTTTAGGGAGATGCAGATATTTCTCTCTCTGAGCACACTGAAAATATATCTGCTGAACAAAACTCTCCATTGGTGTCAGGAAGAGCATCCAGCCATTAAAACATTCTGCTAGCTCCAGTCAGTTGCCCAGACTCCACCCTGCAAGGGATTATGGGGTTGTTAAAAGAAGATGATTATTTAAAAATGATTTGCTATTTCCTTCCTACTAAGGCTGAGAGAGAATGGCTAGCCAAAGGTCACCTTGATGGCTTTTTGTGAATTCAGGGTCTCCTAGCCTGGTATTTACACCAACCTGGTTACTGAAACAATATTATATTTATTTCACTCTTTGTCACCAATAGTTGTAGTTTATGCTAAGTCTTATGTACAGTTTTCAATTTCTGTTTGCTTTCCCCCCCCCCCTTCCTATCATTATAGACTTCATTGTCTTTGCTTTGAAAGTTATGTCTATCCATTCATAAGCCCCTAGCCTGTTGCTATTGATCTATTTGCTACTTTTAGGATATTATTATAGCCAATAAATGTCTGTTTCTGCCTGCACTGTGACTTCTATCTTATAAGTTATTCTAAAATAGGTATAGGAAGCTGCATTGTATCACACCTCAGTGTACTCTGTATTGATTGGCAACTGCTTTCAAGACTTTCAGATAGGATTCACATAGGAATATTTAATAGCTGCCAGAAATATAAAGTATGTGCTTTTCACAGAGTTTTAGTTATATCGAGTTAGTTTCTGAACTTATTGTATAACATTTATTTCTGTCCACAATATCGTACATTAAGCTGTTTTTCTTTTACAATGAAGTTTCAAAATTAATAGCTATTTTTTTAAAGGTTGTTTTTTTAAGATATGAATATTTTTGACATTCTATTGTGTTACTGTTATTCCACATTCAGTGGAAAAAAAATATATCTTTATTATGCTATCTCCTTCTACCAGAATATCTAGACTAGAGGATATACTATAATGACAAGTAGAAACAGCAACAGCACTTAAACTTATATACTGCTTCACAGTCTTCTCAAGGTGGCTAAGTGTCAGCATCATGACACCTCAACAATCTGGATCCTCATTTTATTACCTCAGAAGGATGGAAGGCTGAGACAACCTTGAGCCAATGACACTCGAAGTGCCCAACTGCTGGCAGTCAGCAGTCAACAAAATTAGCTGGCAGTTCTGCATTTTAACCATTGTTCCACCATAGCAATATTTGGGAAATAGTAACAATACATATTATGGTGAAAAATTGGTTCCTTGTACTAATTCAAACAGGTTTAGTAGTTAAGGCACCAGGATACAAAGTGGGAGACCATGAGTTGATTGATTGAGCCAGCTGGCTGACTTTGGCCCAGTCAATCTCTCTTAGGCCACATGGTTGTTGTGGTGGAGAAATTAAAGGAAGAAGGTATGTTGAATATGCTTGCCACCTTGTTATTTGTAAAAATAATAAGGGTGTGATAAAAAAATAATAATAATAATTTAACAGTAAGAGTTGAATCTGTTCTCTGTAATAATTAGACTTATGTTAAATGTTGGCATGCATATAATTATAATTCTAACCTCTGAAATTTTTCATATTAAAGAAATTAATGATTATCAAAGGAATTAGTTGTTTCACTTCATAGTCTTAAATTGAATTTACAGGGTACATCTAAATTTGGAACATAATTTAAAGGCTTAATACTTGCTTTCTTGTCAATTCTGAACCATTCTGTCCCATGAAACCAAAACAAGTCTCATAGATTGTGCAATTATCAATGCTTTTTTAGGATGAACAGAAAATTCTGATACTAACCTACAATTTCCAAATAATCTTTGGATATGTTCAGAATATTTTCAGGAACAATTGGACTGAGATGATGCTCTCACACCATCCATGCACATTTCAGCTAAGTGAGGACAGTTGGATGATACTTGCTCAGAGGGCTGAACCCAAAGAGACCTGATCTGCAACAGAATATGGTGGGAACTTTGCCTGATTTGCACATTGTTAACTTTTAAATGAACTCTCTTAAATGCTTTGTATTGGATGAATTATGGACAGCTCTTGAAATAGTGATTTGGAAACAAGAAAACAACATCCACAGGCCAATCAAGCCCTATGCAAAAACATTTTTAATTAACTCTTAATCAGCAACTTCTGGATATCACATTAGTCACCTGTGGTATGTAAAGACAAGGACTATTAGCTACTATATTTATAAAATCATTACACTTACATAAAGCTCTTAGCTGGTATGACATATTTTGTTAGTTATCTGCTAGAAGAAAAACTTCATAGAATCTACAGTAAAAGTTTGGTTTGAATAACAGTTTGGCTGTTGCAATACTCCATATTAAGGAAAGAAAAATATTTCTATTTATCAGTACAATTAAGCATTTTAAATACTGAAAGATCAAAAATATCAACCAGCAGATGTTCATTTACTAATATAAATGATCACAGAAATTTGTGCAGTGTTATTCCTTTTATTATTACAGTTCTATAAAAACCAAGCAAAGTAGCAGTCTTTGTCAAGTTTGGTAACAGAAGAATTATATGTTGGGGAAAGAGCTGTATGAAGGAAACAAAGAGTTAAATGTTACTGAAGGGTAATAAAGAAGCTGGCCCACAGCTCAGGAGAGTTGTCTTCTGTGTAGAGCTGCCCTAATGCTGAAACTGAACTTTTAATTCATCCCTGCAGAGGGGAAAGGATATAGTAGAACAGGCACTGTTTGGGGTTTTATGATGAAAAGTAAGCCTGTTGGGTAAAGAGCAGATGGTTTATACTTTCAGTGGGACTTGTTCACATTTATTCACACCTCTGGCAGACAGACAGTTTGCAAAGGCTCCAATTTATGGTGAGTGTAAATGATAGAATCTTCATAAGATTTATTTTTTTGTTGTCACTAACAAAACAGAAATAACATGGTGGTACTTAAAGAAAAAGCTCTTTCTATTTATATGTATTTTTTAAAAAAAATCCTACCTGCTTTTTAAAAAAGTGCAGGAGCTATCATAAAATAAATTGTACATGATCTACACCTAGGGTGTGTATAAAATAAAGTCATGGGTCTGTGTAACTTTCCTTACAGAACAAACAGTAAGGTATGCTTTATGACTAGATAATATTGTGAAATATTCTGAAAACCAGTGGGAAAGTCCTCTTCTGTGTGTCTCTTCCTCTTTATTTTTAGCAGAATATATTTAAACCTTTTTATTTTCTTTAAAGAGTAGATATTTATAAAAGTAAATCATTGTCTCATGGCTAAGAATTTTGATATTTTTAGTTCCAACATATTTGCAAAATTCCCCATTCAGTTACCATTGACACAGGCTTGTCTCAACCCTTTGAGTGACCAGAGAGAATGTATTCTTGGAAGGTTAAAGTGATTCAGTAATACTAATGGAGGTCCAAAATAGGCTTCTTTTGGGAAGAGTCATCCAATTTATTACTGATACAATTGATCCTTTTCCCAGAGATCAATGGAAATTAATGTGATACCCATTTCCTAGTTTTAATCAAACTATTTCACAGAAGGACGAGTGTGTTCACAATCATCTAAAATACATTCTAAAATTTATTCCCCATACAACAAACTTCTTTAGCAACAATACAAAAATTGCTGCATGAAGCAACACACACATTTGTCTCCTCAATCATACAGAAAAATCCACAGCCACTCAGTGTGAAATACTTATTTTTTCCAGCTAAATCTGCATATCCTTCCACATTGCCTTTCTTGTGGTTACACTAAGTTCTCAAAGAATATTTCATGTTGGCTTTCCCATTTTTTCAAGTTATCTCTTGATTTTTTTTTCCATTTCTACCAACTTCCATAATCTCGTCCTGTCACATGTCTAATAACCGTCAACTTCTCAGGTCTCCCATGTGCTGCAGTACAGATTATGATGATGTGCATGTATTGATTCTATCATTATACCCTCAGGATATCAATGAATTTTGATGGGTTCAAAAATATTGGGAGAAAAAGAAGATTATGTCAGAAGGTGAAAGATTCATTCCAATGCTCTACTGCTATTGAGAAAAGTTTTAAAAGCATTAACAATAAAAAGTATCTTTAATGAATGGTAAGAATGATCATACAGTACAGTACAGCATAAAACAGAAGAAATGTGAAAGAGAAGGATAAAGCTCAACACTGTTAAGATTTTTTTAATTGAAAGAATGTTGAGGAATATATTGTAGGAAGCAATGATTACAATCGTAATTTAACATGAGCTCATGTTCTGTGTATTTATGTAATTTAAAGCATCTGTGGTCTTTGAACTTCTGATTTCCATGTGCCCTTTGGCATTACTAGAATATGGATTGTATGCAAAGACATCATCCACAAACATAACAAAAACAACTCTTCAAATGGGATTATTTTATTCTTGTTTAAATGCCTCACCATTTTTTCCTAATTTACAACAAAATTAGAACAATTTTAAAATGTAAAATTTTTAAATATATGTTAAAATACACTATAAATTTGAATTAAAAGGTCACATAAAAGCATCCTAAAACATTAAGATAAAAATAAGAAAGAATATATGAAAACTTATAAGTAAAAAGTGCACTCATTAAAAATTAAAATTGGTAGTCTACATTATATCTTTTCAGTGGGGCACCTGAATATAAATCACTGAATGTAGAGATGACTTTTTCTTCAATAGACAAACATAGAACTCTGATGTTAATAATATAGGATCACTATATTTAATTAATAATCTTTTTACAAGTACTCCTCAACTTACACTGAAATAAGTGACATGACCATTTTTCACATTTATGACCACTGCAGCATCCCCATGGTCACATGATTTACATTTGGATGACAATTTGTTCATATTGATAATGCTTGTAGTATCCCAGGGTCATGTGGCCACCGTCTGACAAAGAAAATCAAGGGGATTCACTTATCAACCTTGTTTCTGACTTAACAACTGTGATTCAACAAGGGTAGCAAGAAAAATCATAAAATGAGACAAAACCAGTGGTGGGTTTCATTTTTTTTTTACTACCGGTTCTGTGGGTGTGGCTTGGTGGGCCTGGCAGGGGAAAGGATACCTCAAAATCTCCAGTCAGCAGTGGTATTTGCCAGTTCTCCAAACTACTCAAAATTTCCACTACTGATTCTTCAGAACTCATCAGAATCTGCTGAATACCACCTCTGGGCAAAACTCATGAAACAAATTCCTCATGTAGCAATATCATTTTGGGCTCAATTGTGGCTGTAAGTTGAGGACTACCTATATTGTTTTTAATCAGACTAACAAGTAGTCAAATCTTCAAATCTTTAGGATAGGTAGCAAAAACTAAAATAACAATTCAGGGTAGTTTCTATCTACTTTTAGAATTTAAATCTAAAATACGAAGATTCTTAAATGAATCTGAAATATTTTGTTCAAATTGAGTTCCCAGGCTAAAACATGCGAAGAATTCTATAATGTTTGTTTCTGAGAGAGTGTATACATGTGAGAAAATGCAAATCAAGGGGTACTATGTCATTGTCAACATTTGCCAATTTTACCCCAAAGGATGCAACAGCTATTTGTAAATTATACTTAGCATGTTGAAATTTACTCATTATATTCCATAACCATAGGAAATGCAAACCCATTATTTTCTATTAATAACAACATATAGGAGAAGCAATGACTGTAAAGTCACGACTTATTCTGTCTTTTTAGATGGTATTACTATGCTTTGAATATTATGTCAATAGGTAAAACATTCCTAACAGAACAATTTGACAAGACACCAAATACAGAGGGAAGTCATGGGTTTTCCTTCATTGGATTTCTTCAAGAATAACTATTCATCTAGGATGCTTGGATTCCTGTACTGAGTAAGGAACTGGAGTCAATAATCTAAATACGTAATCCTACTCTGATTCTAGGATGAACCAAATGTATATTCCCTCCACTCCATTGGTTAAGGCTAGAAACCAAGAAAATGAAATTCAGTCCTTCCTTTGGCATGAAAACCAGCTTGGTGACTTTGAGCCAGTGCTCTATAGCACTGCACACCAGAACAACTAAACATAAGAACAGTTTTTTTTTCCTGAAAGCCATTACTCTGCTAAACAAATAATTCCCTGAACACTGTTCAACTATTTACAAAATCTGCATTACTATTATTATTAATCTTCTCATCACTCCTTATCACCTATCCCCTCCCACTTGTGACTGCATGACTGTAACTTTATTGTTTGTATCCTTACGATTTATACTGAGTGTTTCCTAGTATGATTTGATTGCTTATTGTACCCTATGATTATCATTAAGTGTTGTACCTTATGATTCTTGACTCTTGATGAATGTATCTTTTCTTTTATGTATACTGAGAATATTTGCACCAAGACAAATTCTTTTTGTGTCCCACTACACTTGGCCAATAAAGAATTCTATTTTATTCTATTCTATTCTATTCTATTCTATTCTATTCTATTCTATTCTATTC
>BLBF01000186.1:1082673-1121243 GCA_015471245.1 Laticauda colubrina | reverse complement strand
TAGTATTTCACCTAAAACAGTTAGGGTGAACAATGTTATCCCTAACACATACCAAACTAGGTAACATAATCAATGTATTCACACATATAGAATCTTTAAGAAAAACTGCTTTATTTGTTGTTGGCCTTTCCTGATTAGACTGAAATTAAGAACGAGGTATAAAGCTTAAGAGATTCACTAAAGAAATTGCTTCCTGCCACTCATTCATCCTAATTTAAAACAGATCCTCCCAATTTATATCCTAAATGTACCCTAAAGTACAATATAATATTTCCATGTAGCAATGTCTCCATACCTTTGGCAATCATAATTCATAATCTAAAGTCTAATCACAATGAAAGGCCATTTTATTTCTGGAAAAATAAATAAATTTAGAGGAGAATTATAGCTTGATAAATTATGCTAGTCAGCTTTCTACAAAAAACACTTTATTTTTTAGGTTTTATTACCTGTTTGCCTATGTAGATAATATGTTTTATACAAAGTTCATAAGTATGATCCAAACTTTTCTCTTCCCCCCTCTTTTTTTTACTTTTGAGGTGAGAGGGAGGGAGGATCATTGCATTTTAGCATTAATGAAGTTTGGCTAATCTTAGAACAAAGACTAATCTAATTTCTATTTCTGTAATGACCTGGACATTAAATTAAAAAGTCATAAAGGAAACTATCATGTTGGTAAGAAAAACAAACTGGAATGTTTTGTCCTGCCATGCCTTCAGTATTGTGCTGTATTTCATGTCGATAACCTTTGGCATTCTGCATGGATGAAAGCACTAATGTGCCTTTTTATGGTTTAAACAAGGAGAAATGATATAAAAACAAGGTAATATTCATTTTAAAGAAAACTAAGTAGAGCATGAGTGTCAAACTTGATTGCATCACATGATGTATCACAAGGTGCATGCTTACTGAACCTCTCGTTACACAGGTTGAATCGCACCACTGCATAACCGTGTGGTTTCAATGGCCAGGTAGCAATATTTTGTGGGGTGTTTTTTCAATTCTTTTTCTTCGACTCTGGCATTTTCTAGTACAGCTCTATCAATAAATTGTATGTTTCAGCCCTCGACAGCCATAATATCTGGCATGTTGTGTTCCAAATAGCAATCAGTCTGTATTCGAAAGTCCCACAAGATATTATTATTGTTGTTGTTGTTGATTTTCCAGTTGATTCCTAGTGATTATGGATGATTTACAAATTATTAAAAATATAAAATACTGGTATATGATTGAAATAAACCACCTAGAGTGCCAATAATCACTGGGAGCAGCACCAGTTGTGCGATAATCTTTAAGCCATAAACTTGCAGTACCAATATCTGTAGGGATTCTCAATCATCCAGCTCATAGTTGTTTCAAAGATGCTTTTTCAAAAGGAAAATGGCCTGTTTTTTCTTGAGGAAGAAGAAGAAGACATCTCACTATTTAACCAAGAAGCTTTATCAGCTGTGATTGGATGGTGGGGGGATGAAAAGAAACAGATAGAAATGAAGGAAGATAATGGCTGTTGTAGCTTTTAGGCATGTTTATCATAGTGGTACTTTGACATATGGCTATGCACAGACCAGTTAAACTGAATAAAGTACTCAGTGGTATTTTGTGTCACACTTATAATATAAGAATAGGTTGAAATTATTCTATATTCTGAACTTTAAATGCAAATGGGTCTTTTCGTAGCAAGAAATCCTCAGTGATAAAATGAATGATTGCTATCAGATTGTGAATTTCCACAACCCTTTCTAAGCTATAATCCACTGAACATAAAATGCTAGAATCAAATGTTCAGCAGGCTACATTTGATTTATTCTTGGTTATTTTCAACAGTATAGCATAATAGTGATAGTATTCCCAACCACCACTAAGAGACCAACTGTATAAAGAAGAGACAGATGATTCAATTTTTCAGATCTTGCTTCTGCCATGAACATAATAAACACTTTAGGCAAGCCATTATAGCCTCCCACACACCATATTTGGATAATGTGCTGCTATTCATAACAAATATTGAGATTTGTAAACAAATAATCCTTACAGATTATGGCAGCTTCTTTCTCTCTTCGTAACAAAGCCTATGTTCGTTTTATTCAGTGTATTGTGAAGAGAAGAAGAAGAAAGGAATTGATACATCATTACTCTTTTATACTGCATAAATCTGGTTGTTTTTAAGCAAAATCTCATTTTGTTTTTAAGCTTTTCTCTTTACTTATTTTTTATAATACTAATATAATAAGAAAGGGGAGGAGGAAAGGAAGCAATTTCCCTCTAAACAGTTCATATTTAATAGGGTTCTGAAAAGCTACATTCACAAATATGCAATTGAAATTAATACTATCTAATATACAATAACATACTTTTCAGTGTGATACATTCCTACTTGATATATAATATTTAATATGTTTGTAGTACTCATGTATGTTTTTAGTGGTATGTCTACCTTGTTTAACATGAGGGGGATCTGCCTATTTTCAGATATGCACAATTATGTCAAGGTCGTATGACAGGTTTGGGTAATATTTCTCAAAACTGGGTAAGATCATTGCTAGGTAACAATGTAGGAGGGAGGGCAAGTGTTTATTATTAGATAGATCTTAAATTTTCATAGAATCTGACTGCTTCTGACAAAATTGTCAAAATACATTTAAAGGCCCTGAATTATATAGAAAATTGAATGAATTCTGCCTTATTTTTGTTTAATAGGCAAAATCAGCTTTCTTTTACAATTTCATTTCCAGAGCCACTAGATTACCCCATAGCAGAACTAGTACTGCTCCATTATAAAGATACCAAATATGCATCTTACATGAAGTTTTTGATAAAGTTTCAGTTAATAAAGTTACAGAAAAAAATCCCAACTTGTAAATCTGCAAGTATGCACTGTATTTTTAAAAAGGAATGTTCTCTTAGATTGGTCTTTTGAAAATATGGTTTCATGCTAAATGTATTAAAAGATGCCTTAAACACATTTAGAAGTCAAGACTCCTTCAAATAAGGGTGCATATGATTTCCATGTAAGAGGACTACTTTATAATCTTCACACCACAGCTTGTGCTGATAGGAAAACCATTCAGACTTTGAGAATACCCTGGAGGAATTTAGCCAAACTGAGTACATCTTCTTGCCTTACAGATGAAAGCCACTTTCCATTTCACATGATCTCTCTATGGCTTTCTTGCACAGCTGTCAGCCATTTCAGCATCTCTGTCAGAAAGGCAGTCACACTAGTGCTGTAGGCAAGAGAAAGTGTCAAACTCTTCAAAATGGCTAAAAAGAATGCACAAAGTGTATTGTAGACAATAAATACATTTCACTACTCCCCAAGCTATGAAAAAGTCAGTGGCTGTTCATTCCTTAAGCACTTTTCATAAGATGTCATAATTTTGTATGAATGCAGTTCAGCAGGATGAGCAGCATCATTACAGTTTCTGAAGTTTCATGATTGGGAGAAATCTGTATTTTAAGAAAACTAGGCTTTAGTAGGAAGACAGATCAGCTCCAGGACAGCCTAAGGGCACAATCCACTTTCCACTGAAATGTTCTTTTCTGCAAAGGAAAGACTTACATTCACTCACATAAACCTATTTCTTGCAGGCCTCTCTCTGTGGAATATATTTTGTAATATTTTTGTCTCTTATTTTATTGTACTTAATGAGTTGTCCAATAACAATAGTTGTCTGTGCAACATACAAAATATAACAGACTGAAATTTCCAATATACCCAGAATAAATAAGGCAGCATATTAAAACTTTGTAAAAACAAACATCCATTCCAAAGCAGATATTTAAAGAATAAATATTCCAGTAATTATCAGTTATATGGAAAGCCAAATGGAAAAATTCCATAGGATAAAACAATCATAGCTAAAAGCATATACTATACATATACTATGCTAAAATCATAGTATAATGAACAATCTGGTTCCAAAATATTTTTAAAGGTTTGAGAAAATAAAGAAATATTTGCCTACTGTCAAATATATAATAATTTAGGACCAGGCATGATATATTAAGCATCCCTATTGAAAATGCTATTTTTATTAAGAACAGATTGGAGAGTTTCTGCTGAAGAACTCTGGTTCAGCAGATCCAAACAGACAAGGCTATTAATTGTTCATACAAAGCAGAACCAGTTTGAAAAGTTTTCAGAGGTACCATCCAGCAACTTTTTTTTTTTTAAAGTCATTTTCACAATCTCTCTCCTCCTTCCCAATCCTCCATTCCTTTTTTACCAAAGGTATCCAGGATAGCATATATAAAACTTTTACACCAGAGATAAGCAATTATTTTGGTAACCTAGTCAATCATAAAATTTGATGACAAGCCTAGAACCATAGAAAGAATGCCATTATTAAACATTCGGGTGGAATTAGGATTTTCTATGGTTTCCCAACCCCACCTCATTCCCAGGGATTGGGGATTTTCCTTCTTTCTCTGTTAAGCTAAACATTTAGGCTAAGGCTTCAGTTTTCTACATTTCTTGCTTCAAGACAACAGGGAACAGTGGCACAGGTTTTCAGCATTATGTTTGATGGAGAACTTAAGAAGAAGTCATTAAAAGCAAGGACTAAGAGTCATGGTCATGGCTAAGGCTTCAGGGGATTTATCCCTGCCACATCTCAAAAACAACATGGTAGATTTAGCTAAGGAATAATGATTGCCCCATAGCATTCTGACTGAGAAGAAATATGCATCCAGTTCTCATCATTATGCAAATAATTTCTCTTTTTCATTTTCTATCTTTTTTTTCATTGTCTTTTATTTCATTTGTAATTTTGTTGTACTTATTTGAATTTTATGTTATGTTGTAATAAGAAGCAATGGGTAATTTTCTACTTTAGATTCCAAATGCATAAGTTTTATAAATGATACCATAAGCTTTGTTTCAGATTTGACAAAGGAGCTTCCTTTAGATAATTAGATTAGGTGTGTGTGTGTATTTGTGTGTCTGCGTGTACATGTGCATGTGAGAGAGGGAGGGAGGGTGAGAGAGAGAGAGAGAGAGAGAGGGAGGGAGAGAGAGAGAGAGAGAAGTGTCTTTGGTCATAGATATTACAATGTCATACAAATCCCTTCTGTTAATATGGGATAATATATTTTATTTTTATTCTTTTTATTCTTCAAATTCATCAGCATTATAGTTGAACAAAAAATACTAAATAAATCTGCAGTGTTTTCTATGCATCAACTACCTCTGAGATTTTGACATTTGGAAGGGATGAATGACTTATAATTAATTGGAAATAGATATTATTCAGACGAAGAAAATGGCAGACATTTTTCAAAAGTCCCATAAGAATTTAGATTACCTACTCTTCTTTAGATTTTCAGTCCCAAAAGAGCTCATAATTTTCAATCCCAAAAAGAGCTTATATAGCTCATAAATTCTGGCCTATTTTTTATTGTCACATATTCCTTATCTACAACTTCTCCTCTGTTAGCATCTGTACCATTTCTCTTAGCAGTAACCAATGAGTTTGACCATTAATTGCAGGTTGCTTCTGTTTTCCACGAGGTCAGAAGTCATTTTTTTTTCCTTTCAGAAATGCACTCTGTGATTATCCTAAAAACTTGGGTAAATCAATTCCAATTTGTCTTAATTTTAAAAAGAATCTGAAAATAACACTATGCATTATTTACTTCTGTTTACTAACTTATTAATGAACTCCCAATAAGAAGACTTGAGTCTGCTGTTGCTTTATTTGTTAAATTCTCTAAAGAAAGTATAACAATTTCCTTGACTATCCAGTCAGTTAAGGTGTTCACCTAGAATCCAGGAGACTATGAGTTCTACATAGTCCTGCCTTAAGCATTAAACCCAACTGAGTGACTTAGGGGTATCTACTCTTTTTTGGCCCTACTCAAATCAAAGGATTGCTGTTGTTAGTAAAATTGGAGGAGGAAGGAATATTAGGTATGTCTGCCATCTTGAATTATGTATAAAAAAATAATAAAGATGTGATTTAAAAAGTAGCTATCTTTTTCTTTTTTTATTCTCACTCTTGTTCTCATTTATTTTTAACCAGAGAATAGATTCCTATTCAAATGAACAACTTTTCCTTCTCTTCATTGTCAAAGGTAGCGAAGGCAGTAAACAAAAGTAATTAATTTCTATTGTTTTAATTTTTCTAATCAGTGCACAAAATAACTTTTTGTCTATGTATTCTATTCTTAAGTTTGCAACACTTTGCAAAGCCCACCCATCAATCTTTCTTTAAAAAAAAAAACATGCCTTATCCAGTTGCTTTCCTATCTTTAATATATTCATACTAGAATGTCAACCACTATAGCCCTTCTACATTATGTTTTTGATGATTAGCAGCTCAAAATCTCTGCGTTACTTTTCATGCTGATAAGAAAGAAATAACTCCTAACCTTGAGGTTATTAACTGTTTAAGATTCATATATAAGATTTCAAAGTGTTAATTGTAATAAATGAATATGTGAAGATTTTTCCTTACCTCATTACCTATATTTGATAAATTGCATTGATGGATTTATTTACCATAATTTAAATTTTGGTCTTCCAGAATGCATAAGCTTGTTTAACTTCAAAGTGTTTAGGTTCCAGCATAAACATTATCCTGTTCATTAAATTTTCTTAACCTTACCTGAGGCTTTTCAAAAGATTTTTGCATTCCAGTCTCTAAGCTACAATCTGTCCTCTAGTTATCCAAGTGTTTATTCGCTAACAACTGAGATCAAATAGGAAATAACAACAAGTGATGATGCAACAATGCTCCCTTCACCCACTAAACAAGAAGGCAATACTCAACAAGATGTTAATTGTAACACTGGGAAATGCAATAAAGTTCCTGATAAAGAGATTTATCCTCTTCCTTTCCCATCTTTTTTATAATTGGCTTGAAAACAGACACAACTGACAGAGAACAGATTCTTCAGCATTTATTCTAAGAAATCAAGTGCTCCTAAGTTTTACAAAACTTTAAAGTTCCCAACTGGAAAAAAAAAAGCAGTGCGCTATTTAAGAAGTAAATTGGAATTTTTAACAATCATTAGATTCTGTCCAATTTTGAATCAATTTCTGCCCATAATAATTAGGGATACCTTGTATTTCATTTAATAGATGTTAGTATTTTATTACTTTTATTGTCACAAGCCAGAACTCTGTTTAAAGGAACCTTTGCTTTTAATGCTTAATCTACTTGATTAAAATTAAAAGCCTTGGAAAGAGACCATGAGCCTTGAAATCATCTTTCAGCAAAAGAACTTGGGACAGCAGATTACTGTAAGCAGGCATAAACATTGCCTGGCCAGACTCCAAAATGCCATTTTAGACCTTTGGGAGTTGTAAATTAATGTACATATGGACAGGACTGGGTAGAAGAAGATGCTCTAAGGTCTGAAATAGACTTATGTATGCAATGAAGACTTTATGTATGCAATATGTACATACATACATACATACATGGTGTATGTGTGTGTGTATTATATATTTATTTATGAATCAAATTTATATAGCTGTCCATCTCACAAAAAGTAAATGTGCAATACACAACAATAAACAACAATTATCTTTATTATAATATTATATAAAGTAGTCCAGTTAGGAAAGGAAAGGCTACTTCTCTGTTTCAGTATGTTGTAAGAGGTTGTCCTGGAAATCAGTTTTAACATTACATAATATATAATAACGTACAAGAAATGATTACTGCATTGAAAAAAGAACTTCTTGATAGTTTATTTTTATGGAGAATACAATAATATTGAATTACAGAAGAACAACAAATTTTGTAGTTATTAGTTATTTTATAACATATTATATCCTAACAATCTACTATAAGTTATTTTATAACTAATATACTATTAGTTATAAAATAACTATATTAGTTATTTTAAAACATACTAAATCCTAATAATATACTAATAAAGAAAACATACCTAAATATATTCTTTTATAATATGTCAACTATTACAATATATTTTATACATACGTGTGTGTTTTTAATATTTAAAATTGTAATGATATAACATTTATATTATTTAAATATCTGTGTTATCCAAATTATTCTTAAAACTACTGTAAATCTTCTAATTTAGTTTTAAATGTAGACAGTTCAAGTGATTCAATAACAATGTTTATTGGAGAAAAATGAATACAAGTCTTTTTCATTTTCTAGAAATTATATTGTTATTAATAAAATGAAGCACTTCAATTATTGTATTACCATTCTACGTTTATTGTGAATCTTCTTTTTAAAAAGAGTAATATTTTATTGATTTCAGCTATTTTTCTAATAAAGCAATAACTTCAATATGTATAAAACAAAAAATCAACAAAAACAGAAATGCTATTAAAATAGTTGAAATATTTTAGACATTATATGCAGACTGACAATATTGCTTTCTTTCTTAAGTGGCTTCACTTATGGTGAACTAAATTGTTGAATTTCATAAGTGTATTTTCAACCAAGTCACATTGACCATATTAAATTTTTTAAATATTTAAATTTATTAAAATATATGTATTAATATTATACTATATTTATGTCTGCTTGCGTATGTGCATTAGCTGGTTTCACAAAGGTAGCTCCAAATTTAATTCACTTTAAAACCTATCATGTATGTATTTTCCATCACTAAATCATCAAGCATTTATGAAATAGACATATTTCTATTTGTTATTATTCAGTACAGCATGAGTTCTAATAAATGATAAAAGTCTTCAAAGTAAACATTTTATGGTATTCAAATGGCCCTGTTACTTCAGAAGAAATGAACTAATTTAGCATCGTGTTTTGATCAACTATTCATCAGATAGAATCATATTAAATGGGACAGATGCTTACATCTTTTCAAAACCATGAATATTTGGCCTGAAATTACTTGGCAAAGTTATCAAGTGCCCTTCTCGGGGACTTTCCTTGTTTCTTTTTGCCTATGGATAGCTGAAATGTTTTGTGGTATTTAATTATCACCTTATGGCTTGTTCAAAAGAGGAATTAATTAAGCTAAGATTCTTATTTTCTGAATAAAGAGATCTCCTAAAGAGGAAACTCTAAACATGAGGCAGTTATTTTGATATTGTCTGATTTCATTGAGAGTTTATTGAATACTGTACTCTATTTTTGTATTCCTGGAGTAAAAGATACCATCTTGTAGCTACTTGTTAGACTTAGCAAAAGTGAAAAATCCTTTTTATCTTTGAAAAAGTGTCTCTATTAATTATAAAAATTCCAATGTAACTGGTTTATTATTTGATAAAAGAATTGTATTTGTAAACTCAACATTTACTTTTCAGATAGCTTGCATGCTCCAGTATAAATGTGAAAGGGAGGAGGTCATAAATGCCATCATCCCCTCATTCGTGAGGATTGCCAAACCCATGATCGACCTCCTAACAAAATCCCACCCAAGACAATGGTGCTGAAGCATTCTGACCCTGAACTTCATCATTCAAGTGGATGCCAGCGTGTGGCAGTGGGAGCAGTGTTACTCCAAAGATACAGCGATCATGCATTAACTGGCTTAAAGTGAACTTCAATTAGATTATTAACTATCTAGCACAAGTTTTATTATATGCTTTCTTATGAAAGATATCTATTTATTTATTTCTCTATTTCTAATGTATCAGATGGTCAAATGATAGTAGCATAACTCTCACCCTAAAATGGGTTTTATTATAAATGTCACATCTCAGAAATGATTTTGAAGACATTATCTGCAACTATAAAAATTGTCTTTTCTTTAGAGTAGCCTTTCTCTTTAAAAATATGCCCATAATGTGTGTGTGGACAGAGAGAGAGACAGAGGCAGAGAGAGAAAGAGGAGGGAGGGAGGAGGGAAGAGAGAATGAGAGAGAGAGAGAGAGATGTAGATATAGAATAGATTATAGATATGCACAATCATGTATACACATATCAAGTATGAAGAATGTAAATTAAGTGTATGTTTCTTGAAAACTGATTCTAGCTGCAGTCTTATTATGCATTCATGATTCATCTCAGCATATATTTATTTAGGTAGTTTTTTGTTTTTTAATCCTCTGAAGATAAGAACGCAAATGAAACTAAAACAAGCAATGGATTCTAAGCAGGCCCTTTGAGGTTTTGGAATCCAAACTATTTATTGATTGTGGACAATGACCAAGAAGACACTGTGTCTTATATTTTCGTTCGATTGCTTTTTCAAGTACTCTAACATTTGATTTTGTGAGGCAGAGTTGGCTGCCTCGCAAAATCCTGGCATATCTCAAGAGGAAAGAGTTGTGCTAAACACATGCACAGTTAGAAATATTTTCGTTAATGCAAGTTGTGAAAGAAAATACATTTTCAAAAGGGTTAGAAAAGATTCTAAAGGAGCAGATTTCCAAAAACAATAAAAGGACAAAAACCCAAATATCTTGAGCTTACCTCTCATGAGTATTATATATGAGAATAAGATTCTCAGACAAATCTGAAACAAATTACCTCTTCCCAGTTACCTACCATGTCATAATCATAGGACCCATTTTCATATTCTTCTAACTGTTGTAATTGTTATTAAAGGACATGTCCTCATGACAGTGTTATTATCTCCAGTCACTTGCAGAAGTCCCTTAGATTTCTCTTTAGCTGTTCAAAAGTGGTTCAATTTCTTTTATGCCAGTATGATTGTGATTTATGTGAATGATTCTAAAGATCCTATTGGTTACTTTATACTGGTCTTGACACGAACTTTTTCTCTGGTTCTTAAGCATTGTTTTTTATAACCATTTTGGCTTTTGCTGTAGGACATATCAGACACCTCACTTCCTCTACAAAAAAACAAGCAAGACTAGAAAATTCAACTTTAATACTGAAGAAATATTAACAATGTGGCATGTAAGACATGGTGAAACCAACTGATAAATACAATAGAAAAGTAAGTAATGGATAACTACTTTGATTTCTCATTGATTAAAATCATTACTCATATTCCTCCCAGCTTTATCTTTCATCTTCTTACAACCCATCAATGCTTTGACTTCACTTCTTCATCAATATAACCCATGAGAATTCATATCTGACGTAGCTTTATTTTCATAGGCTTCAGCTGTACTTTTTTAAATGAGAATTTGACTTTGTTAAGTTATCATGTAATAAGGATCACATGATGATGCTTTTCAAATAGAAAACAGCAGCACTTACATTTTGAAGTTTTTATATGCCTGTTTGGCCTTTGCCCCAATGAACTTTCTTTCTTTTTCCAATAAATTAAAAGCAATAAAGTGAAACTAATCAATCAGACCATAAAGACATGTGGTACAGCAATACTGGATGGTAAGTTTATACATTTGGAATCTAAAAATTAGTCCTGAAAATAAAATGTTTGAAAATAGGTCACAAAAAGATAAGAATGTCAGCAGGATAATGTTGGATTTATACATCATAGAATAATTCATACTTGAAAGTGAATAAAAATCTCAAAAGCAACTTTCATTAGCTTCCTAAAATGCTTTTAATTTTTTTACATTTTACATCAAGTGAATTCTAGCATCTATTCAACAAAAGCACTGTTATTTAGCATTAGAAGCAGTGTCACCAATTGGCAAACGTATCTTGGATTTTTTTTTATGAACAAGTAATTTATAGGACTATTTTTGGTTCATGGCTATGTCAGGTTAAATAGAATTAGTATTTGAGCTGAATCTTGTCCAAATCAAAGGATTGAAGAACTTGACCCACTCACTTTCATGGCTAAGAATAATAAGTATGTAAATATGTCCCTCTATGATTGTAAATTTGGAAGAATGACAAGCATTATTTCTTTGGAAGGTGTTCTGTTGCCACCTGTTTCTTGTAGAGAATATTATTCAGATCAGGTTTTAATCCCAAAACCTGATCTGAAGAAATCAGATTTATGCTGGAAAAACATGTTCCAATGATATAATTGAATTAATCTAAGGAACACAGGTGAAAAGTATATTAATTTGTTGGGTTTTTTACTGCTAAGCTGTTTGTCTTGTAATATGAACCTCTTTATCAGCATAGTGCTGCAATTTCTGATAAAAGGAAAAATACATTCACATCAAAATAAATTCTTGGCCAACACAGGCCTGATGCATAATATAAAGTTATTCTCGTGTTGCTTTAGTGAAATTGGCATCATACATGTTTTAAAAGTAAATAGTGTTAGGTTACATCCTCTGCAAAAGAAAATTAAACTAAAGAAATACCAGAAATTACTGCGGTATCTGCTATCCCGCATTAGATGGGCATCTCATGATAGGGAGCGAAGGAGAAAGAAACGACAGGAGACGAAGTTCCTCGGGATGAGTGCGCCCAGAATGTCTTGGCACACGCTCTTTTATTATGCTCATTCAAAAGGGGGTGAATGTTTATTCAGAGCCTAGGTCAAGCCCAGGTCAGACAGGATACAAAGGATTTACAATAGCTCAAACAAGGTAAGATACCAGGTCAGACAGGATGGCAAGATTTATAATTTGATCAGGATATTTCTTCTTCACAAAGCTGCATGCCAGACGATGTAATCTCAATGTAAATAGGCTATTTCTACAGAGGTTTAGCTCCTTGTCTCTGTACGTGCCCTGTAAAAGGTCACTGAGAAGACAGAAGCTCAATGATTACACGTGAATGATACAATGTTGCAAATGCCTGAATGATACATAGTTGCAATGATACACAGTTGCAAACACATAAATGATACATAGTTACAACATATCCTCTGTTTTTATTATTTATGACGAGTCTTCTTCCTTGTCCAAGAAGACAGGAACCTTTTTTCTGAAATGTTCACTGTCCCAGTCATCTAGGCAGGAGTGCGACCCGTCAGCATCAGGGTTGTCCAAGGAGTGGTAACTCAGCAATGACATTTTTTCATCCGGTGTTAAGGACTTAACATGAGCTTGCAATAACACATTAACATTAGCAGTTATGGAGGATAATTGATTTTTTCAAAAATTGCAATATTCTATTAAAACAACAAGGTCCTATAATACATATCAATATAATGATTATTAATGGTCCTGCCAATGCAGTTATAAGGGTTGTAAGCCATGGTGAAATAGAAAACAAGCCTTGATACCAATTATACATGTTTAACCTTTCGTTTTCTCTATCTTTTAAGTGTTTTTCTAATTCTTTCATAGAATCCAACACGATCCCCCTCTAATCAGCATAAAAACAACATTCTTCTTTAAGCGCAGCACACAATCCCCCTTGTTTTAAAAATAACAGATCTAAGCCTCTATGATTCTGCAAGACCACTTCTGAGAGGGACATCAAGGAGTTTTGCAAAGCTGTAATTGATTTCTCAATTCGTAATAAATCATCATCAATGACTGAACCCAGAGCTGTAATTTTTTGGTCAGAGACAGCTAGTCCTGCAATGCCCGTGGCTGCGCCCGTGGTGCCCAGAGCAAGCAGTAAACCTAGAGTGAGAGTACTAATAATTTCCCGCTTTGCTCTGAGGGGGTATTCCATGGGTGCCTGTAGGGATATAAAATCATCAGAGTTATACACGTTAATTTTTGGTACAAGCCATACTTGAATGCAAAATGATTTGGATTTAATAAGTTCATCCCCGAAGACACATGCTGTGAGACCGGTGGAACAAGCCCAGACAGAGTTATTGCCAGGGATAAAATACATTCCTTTCAGGCGTGATGTTAAATTTCCTCCTGAAGTGGTGTAGACTGCAGAGTATCCTCCGATGGTGTGGGTGCGGCCAAGGTGGTTCTTAGGAAGATATACATTACAATGATAGCCATTAGAAACATTATGACAATATTGTGAGTAATTGGATGGAATATTTCCCAAGCAACAACCAACCCCAGTGATGGAAGAAACAGTAATAGTGGAGTTCCTTCAACGGCAACGTTCGTCTGATGTGGAATTAGCAATGGATTCTGGGAAGCGATGGCTTCGTAAAAAGGTGGAGAGGCAGAAATACAAAGCCAACATGTGGAATGCAATTGATGAGTTTGAAGAGTTCAGCAGGGCATAGGAAGCTTTGATCATTGGAATCAATGGGTTAACTCCCTGTGTTATGGGTTGCAAGAATGGGGATTTAATAACCTTTTCATGTGGTCCCACCGGGTTAGAGCGAGGGAGTTCAATGTGACGTTGAATGTAAAAAATATTTCCATAATGCTTTTCCGGCAAGACTCCTTTTAGGCGGGCACCCCATTTCAAGCCAGTGTCCCATAGGGTACTTTTCTTGCCTTGGTCCATGAACCTTATGGTTACCGGGTTGCATTTGGGCAATTTTTTATCACTGCATGGAATATCCCATGTGGTGCGAGTGACAGTAATGAGATCACCCTTAGTGCCTGGATCCCAATAAATATGTCCAGTTGAAACACACGACCAGGCTTTCCAAAAGTAATCCGATGACCCCCCGCAGTCGAGAAGTCGTTGGGCAGGGGTCTGAGTGTTGGAAACGGGCTGTCCGGGGCATACATAAAACCTATATTTATTTACCACTCTATGACTAGGCTCCGTTGGATGAGAAGGCGAGTTGTAGGTGTTGAAGGCGAGTTGGAGCCTACAAGCATTTCTGCCAAATCCGAATTGAAGTGGTGGATAGAAGTCTTCTATGTGAGAAGAATTGGTTATAGAGCTTAAATGAATGCCTTGAAAGTCTTTTATAGTCCAAGTGATATTATATTTTCTGTGAGGCTTCTGTGGATCGTCATGGACAGTTCTTTTGAAGCGTCATTTGTTGGCAGGATCAGAGTTCGGGTATATAAAAGCATCACAAGTAGGAGAGAGGACTATGGACAAGTTAGTTGTAGAACATTTACGAGATGAGAAGGGAATGCAATTAGTAGAAAAAGGATAATAATTACAATAATGACAATGAAGATTAATTTGGTCATTCATCAAGGATGTTAATTGGGTTGGAGGAACCCGTAATACAAGAGAAGGACATTTAGGTCCCCCTATATCTAGCTTGAATAGAGGAAAAGATTTTAAGGTTCTTTTCCATAGGAAGAGTAAAGAAGGAACAAAAGAGCGAGTGATACAGTGTTCTGTAAACAAAACGGAAGTGACAGAGTGAAAGCTATGGGTAGCATTTTCATGACGTACCCACGTGGAACAAGTATAATAGCCTTCTGTTAATGAAGTGGCTTTAACACGAATAATCTTTTGACAGGAAGCATAGGTTTTGTTGAAGTATGTGTGAATATAAGGAGATAGATTTATGGGAAGATTATTATGCCAACAGACAATAGGACAGTCACTGTCATAATTAATAAAGCGAAATTCTAATGTGGTCCAATGACCATGTTGAACAAAGGTATAAGTAGGATATGAATAAGGTAGAAATTGCAAAGAGGATATAGGTAAGAATATCAGGAAGAGTTTAAGATGCAGATGTAGCGGAGGAATTCCCATGATAGGGTCTTACCGCCCGACCAGGGACCCAGCAAGTGGTTTTGTCTGGTAGTAAAATCGCAGCGTAGCCTCGTCCCCAGGTGAGAAGCTCAGCCGGACCCTGCCAGGCGGGATCTGGCAATCTGCGATAATGTACCAGAGGTCTGTTAGGGGGTGGTGAAGGGGAGAAAAAATGACGTGAGGCAGCAGAAGTAGGAGGAATGCCAGTCAGATTAAGAAAATTTAAAGTGTAAAGACAAATGTTAAGAGAATTTTGCAATGCTGGGAGGTTGGGAGGTTTTTCCCGCAACGAATATCGATCAAGAGCACGTTTCAAAGATAAGTGAGCTTGTTCCACAATAGCCTGCCCCTGGCTGTTATAGGGAATCCCAAACTTGTGAGTTACATCCCATCTGTTACAGAAGTCCTGGAAAGCAGAACTCGTATAGGCAGGTCCATTGTCTGTTTTGATTTCTTTTGGACGTCCCAGAGAGGCAAAGGTACGAATTGAATGATTGATGACATGTTTTACAGTTTCTCCCCTTTGAGGAGTAGCCAGAATAAACCCTGAATATGTATCGATGGAAACGTGCAAATATTTCCAAGGGGCAAAAGGTGGATACTGAGTTACATCCATTTGCCAAATTTCACAAGCTTTTAATCCTCGAGGATTTACTCCTATGGGAATGGAATGTCCTTGCTTACTACATGTGGGGCATTGTTGAATAATGGCAGCAGCTTCTGCCTGAGTTAGAGAAAATTGTTTTTGTAATGCCTTTTTATTTTGGTGAAAATAGTCATGGCTTTGGGCTGCTGTCAGATTACAAATTGATTTACCTGATGCAGCTGCTGCAGCAGCGTCTGCCACCTTGTTTCCCTCCTGTAAAATACCAGGAAGAGGTTGATGGCTCCTGATATGTACTACAAAGAATGGATGCGTACGGCTGTTGATACATTGTTGTATAGGAAGCATCAATTTTAACAAAGGAACAGATATGCTAGGAGATAAATAGGCTTGATATATATTTTTCAAAATCTGAGAAACGTATAAGGAATCTACTATTAAATTAAAAGGAGCTTTTTGAAACTGTTGAAACACAATAAGAGATGCAGCAAGTTCTGCCTGTTGAGCAGAAGATTGCGGAGGGGTAATTTTAGTTTTCCACTCTCCCTCCTGGTACCATGCACAAGCACCATACATTTTCCCCCCATCTGCATAAAGCGTAGGTGCATCTACTAATGGAGATATTGAGAGAGGGGATTGCCATTCAAAAGGGAGAGTTTTGAGAAAAGTGAAACGTGGGTCCGCTGGTAAATGGCAAGAAGTTTGCCCTGGCCACTCTTCTAAAGCATATTGTAGTTCTTCTGAATTACACCATAGCATTTCCCACATGGTCAGTGAGCAAGGAGTGAATATTGAAACAGGCTCACATCCCATGAGTTGTTTACATCTTTGTCGACCTTTAAAGATCAACTGGGAATATGCAGAGGCTTTACTAGTGATTGTGGTTCGTGGGGTGTGAGACAAATGCAGCCATTCTAAAATCAGAACCTGTGTCTGATGAGATTGCATGATAACAGCTGTTGGTCTCTGAACAGTATTCAGTAAAGCAATTGATAAAGGGCAATTCTCTATAGCTCGATCCATCCATCGAGTAGCCAGTGAATGGGAAACGTCTTTTAATGCCTGCAACTGCTCTTTATTTAGGATGATAACATCAGAGGGGGCTTTACCTTGTGTGAGGGCATTAAAAAGAGGAGCTAATGTAGCTGTGGTCAAACCCAAATAAGGACGTGCCCAATTTAAGGTTCCTAGGAACTGTTGTAAGATCACAAGTGTGGGTTTTGGGGGAAGTGTTGGGAGGGGAAGGGAAGGAACAGCAGCTGAAGCAAGTAACTTGTGACCTAAATAGGAAAAGGGTGGTTTGGATTGTACTTTTTCTGGGGCTATTGTGAGACCTGCTTTACCTAGAATGGAGGTCAGGCACGGCAGAGTTTTTAATACCGTGCCCTTTGGGCCAGGTGCAGATACCAATATATCATCCATGTAATGATAGATTAAAAAATGAGGATATTTGTCCCTGTATGGTTGCAAGGCTAAATCCACAAAATATTGACACATAGTTGGACTGTTTAACATGCCTTGCGGTAAGACTTTCCATTGATATCGTTTGGTAGGTCTCTGATTATTTAAGGTTGGTACTGTAAAAGCAAATAATTTTCTATCTAACTGGTGTAATGGAATGGAGAAAAAACAGTCTTTTAAATCAATAATGATAAGGTCATGCTCTTGAGGAATTATGTTAGGATTTGGAAGACCACATTGCAGGGGTCCCATTGGAAGGAGGACCGAATTCACAGCCCTTAAATCCTGAAGGAGGCGCCAAGCGCCGTTTTTCTTTTTGATAACAAAAACTGGGGTATTATATGGACTCAATGAAGGTTCTAGATGACCTCTATCTAATTGTTCTTGAACAAGAGAATGTAAGGCTTCAAGCTTTATAGAAGGGAGAGGCCACTGATCAATCCACACAGGGTTATTGTGAGTCAAATGCAAGCGAAGCATGGTTAGTGGAGGGTAAGTTGTGCATTAAACTGTGACATAAGGTCTCTTCCCCACAAATTAGTATACAGAGGAATTACAGCTGGTTTAATATAAGCAACACATTGAGACTCAGGGGAATGGGCTTTTACCCAGTTTCTGCTAATGTGAGTCTCCTGGAGTCCCCCCACTCCTCTCACCGCTGGTGCCACATCTGCAGGCCAGGTGTTTGGCCACTCAGCGGTTCGGATGACGGAAATATCCGCTCCAGTATCTAAAAGACCAAGAAAGGATCGACCATTCAATAAGAATGTTACCGTAGGTTTTGGTTGACTGATTGGTCTTTCAATTGCATAGAGTTGCTCTTGTTGTTGGTCTAAGAGCACAATCATTTTTGCCACAACATCCCCCTCATTTATAGTAACTTCTGTATTAGCTAGTACAGACAGACAGACATCAGACAATACAGTGGGATCATGCAGAAAAGGAGAGGCAAGAATACCTTGTTCAGCTAAATCCCTTACAGGAAAGACTAGCACTGGAATATCGGGGGGCATATGAAAAGGCTGAACAGGACGTACAAAGAGAAAGTCAGCGACACCAGGAAGATAAGTAACAGTTTCATTTGCAACAAGATCATAAGCGAAAGAAGAAAAGTTGCAAGTTTCAGCAGCCTTTGTTGTGGGGCTGGCTGCCTGCCCTGTTTCTAGTTTCCCTGGTTCAAAAAAGGTTTTTGGATGATTGCAGGGTTATTCTGTTGTTCATTCTTTTGGACTCTGCACTGATTAGCCCAGTGATAGCCCTTTTGGCATCGAGGGCATGCGTCTTTGGGCGAGCTATCTGGTTTCTTGACATATTTGCTCCCCCGCCCGGGGCTCTGCATTGGCTCTTAAAGTGACCTGGCTTGCCACAATTAAAACAATTGCCCATTTTGTGAGTATTTTGTTGGGAAATGGGAAGAAGAGAGCCCATGTTCTGCTGCATGCCTTCAGTAATGGCTGTAGCCAGAGTAGACATGGAATGGGATGTGGTTCCTATGATTCGGCAGGCTGTAAGATAAACTGCCAAGGTAACATTTTTCTTATTAATTAATGGTTGCAAAACTTTCTGACAATCAGCGTTTGCGTTTTCATAAGCAAGTTTCAATTGTAATTCATTACAAGCCTCCTCATTATCAATTTGTCTCTCTAAGGCTTCTGTGAGACGATTTATAAAGGAGGAAAAAGGCTCAGAAGATCCTTGAATAACTTTAGAGAAAGTTTTGGGCACGCATCCCGCATTATCAACCTTTCGAGCAGCGGCCAAAGCACAATCCTGTAATATAGGGAAAGCAGCTGCGTCTGTGGCAGTCTGCTGGGCAACGGTAAGCATAGTGCCAGTACCGTTAAACATATCTAGAGTGACATTTGCCGGTAAGCCTCTAGCGGCTGCGGCTGCAGTACGCTTATGAAATTCTGACTCCCAGACCAAAAATTGTGAAGGTGTGAGGATCATGGCAAATAATGTATGCCAATCAGCATTTATCAAGTCAGCTCCTGGTTGGGCTATTGATCCTAAAAGACCCTGTACATAGCGAGATTGAATACCATTTTCCTTGCAAGCTGCTTTTAAATCCTTAATTATTTTGTACGGCATTGGGGTATACTGAGGAGCTGGAGGATTGCCGGCTTGTATGATAGGATAAAGGGAGGCAGCTGCAAGGGTGTCCTCATCCATTTCTCCTTCAGAAAAGGCTTGTTGAATGGTTTTTACAACACCCCCCCCCACTTCAGGAGGGTGGTGGAGGACACGAGGGCTCTACATTTAAGGAAGTGGATTGGATGGAGGGAGGCTCTCGTAATGACTTACGATCATTGGGAGCGGAGGGTTGAAGGACAGGAAAGTTATCATAACTTGGTGGAGGAGATTCAAATACACTCTCTGCTTCTATTTTATAATGGACTTTTAAAGCCTCCATAATTTTCCTCCAAGTGACCAAAATGCCAATAGGTGCACGAGGAGGATTATGGAGATAGGCACCAATTTTTTGCCAAATGGAGATTTTTAAGGACCCTTTCTCTGGATAAGTGGGACAATGTTGCCACACATAAGTCAATAATGTAGCAATAGGTTTAATTTTTACAGGCGAGCCCTTTAAATTAGCAGAATATTTAGAAGAAGAAGCGACTAACTCCCTCAATTTCTTCAGATGCTCTGTCTGTTGTTGAGAAAAGTTTCCGCCCATACTTACGAAAGTTGAGACCGTGTTTCAGATCCGATGATGTGCAATTCGCTTCAGGCCTGGCGATGCACAGCTCCCATCGAGCGGGTAAGATATGAGCGCGTCGCAACGTATCCCCCTTAGGGAATCACGTCGGGGTCACCAAAATGCGGTATCTGCTATCCCGCATTAGATGGGCGTCTCATGATAGGGAGCGAAGGAGAAAGAAATGACAGGAGACGAAGTTCCTTGGGATGAGTGCGCCCAGAATGTCTTGGCACGCGCTCTTTTATTATGCTCATTCAAAAGGGGGTGATTGTTTATTCAGAGCCTAGGTCAAGCCCAGGTCAGACAGGATACAAAGGATTTACAATAGCTCAAACAAGGTAAGATACCAGGTCAGACAGGATGGCAAGATTTATAATTTGATCAGGATATTCCTTCTTCACAAAGCTGCATGCCAGACGATGTAATCTCAATGTAAATAGGCTATTTCTACAGAGGTTTAGCTCCTTGTCTCTGTACGTGCCCTGTAAAAGGTCACTGAGAAGACAGAAGCTCAATGATTACACGTGAATGATACAATGTTGCAAATGCCTGAATGATACATAGTTGCAATGATACACAGTTGCAAACACATAAATGATACATAGTTACAACAAATTACATTTTACCAAAACAATTAAACTGTAATTTATTTGATAGGTGGGTTGTGTTTAAGCTAATTTAAGTAAGCATAACTGAATTTGGTAGACTTGGAGATAAAGCAAGGAGTGAAATATTCATTATCAAGATTAATGTCCTGCTTAATTGGATCTTTTAATGGCAATATCTACATAACACTTATACATTAGTAGTGATCCATGAAAAAAAAGCTTTTATCAAAGAGGACACATTCTTTGGAACAAAGCATATGATTGAGACAACAAGGATCATTTATCTTTTTCTAATCTAATCTTAGAAGAGAATATATTTAATTGTCTCTGGAATATAGTCTGTAAAATTCTGACAAATTCCTCGGGTTTCTAGAACATTGCAACATCAGACTGGCTGTTCAACTTCACCATTGACAAACCTCACTTCCTTTTCTCTTGCTTATTTTGACTAACAGCATATTTTATCCCTCAGTTCAGGATAGGTTTTATTCTTATCTTACTCATACTTGCAAGAATCCCCTCAAGAAGCTCAAAATCCAATTCATCGGCTTTTAATTTCACAGATTTTCTTTTTAATATTATAATAAGTTCTCATACTGATGTGAAATGGCAAATTCATTGTAAAATATTGTTAAAATTGGCATTCAAACCAAAACTTCCCCAAATGTAAATATCTTCACACCTGAAACAGCATTAAAACAGATATTGTTCAGTTCTATTTAATTCAGACTTAAATAAAAAGGCTTTGAAAAACAAGTGACAAAATACAATTAAACTGTAATAGAAATCAGACCCTGGAATTTTTAGTCCTTTCCTCTTTGCCGCATTAATCCTGCAATTTGTTCTATATGTTTATACGTGTGTGTTTTCAAAATATTACAAAGATACAGCTAAAAGACAATAACCACAGGATAGATAGGTTCAACAACCAATTGCATTTTACATCCACTACACATGAGAAATGCTGAAAGTGATTCATCAACAGGAGTGCACCTCTAATTGTAATACTTGCTAGGCTCTCCATCTTCATCCTGGCATAATTGCATTAGTATCACATAAATGATTCTCGAGGTGCTAGAATTCAATAAATTCACTGCTAACATTAAAGGCTACAGAATAAAAAGATGATATGTAGTGGAGTTAAGTATGTCCTTAACTGAGGTTATTTATTCATGGAGCAAAATGAAAATGAAGTATTGGGTGAAAAAGAAAGAAGAAAAGTCACCTGTTGCGGACTTCCTGAATAAATGTAACCATCATGTAAGTTTGTGTATCCTTTCCTTTCACCTAGGTGTCATGCCCATTGGAATCTGATTCTGAGGGAGTGGTCGAGCAGCTGACAGGGAGTGGGAGTGTGGCTCCAGTGGCTGTGGAAGAACTGGGGTAAGGCATAGTCTGGCTGGGCATTCAGAGGAAGACCCAGGGCCACACCCTCTTCATCCTAGGGCATGCAGAGAGGAATGGAGAAGGGAACAGTGTGAGTTATGTGCTTTAGGGGGGAGGAAAGGGCCCTGATCCCCTTCATTAGCTGTAGCTGGGAAAACTGTTTAAAAAGGCAAATTATGCACAGCAAAGTTGCTCGAAGCAAAGTGCATTATCTTTTTTTCTTCAAGGCTTATCTGGGTTCTGGCATCTTCCCAAATGTGTATATTTTATTATCTTTTGGAAGCCCAAAACTCCTTATCCTGCCCTGTCTTGTTAATTGCTGCAGCGTGGTTTGTGTTGATTTTTATTTATAATTTATATGTACTTTGGGTTCGGACTGAATTTCTTCCCTTTAAAGACTGTTCTTGGGAGAGTTTGTTTTTTCCAAGTCGAAGATAACTGGAACATCAAAGGCCAAGTTGGAGGTATTAAAGGGACTTTACCTACTTTTGTGACTTTGTTGCTTTTGTACCATGCACCAGGTCATCACACTAGGTGCCTCACCCTGAAGATACTGATTTTACTCAGTCATCTTTCTGAGAACATCCCCATCACTTGGTGAGAATTTTCTAATCTCACTAGTGTTTCAATCCTATAGATTCAACTATCCATATGAAGTTTGGCAAGTATTTTCAGTTTGTTTTAATAGGGATTTTTTTCCCCCTGAATTCTCAGAAGTACTTTCTCCTTTTACTGGCAAATCCACTCACACTTTCTTTTCTGTGTTATCAGCAAGGAAAATATTGACTTCAGGTATTCAATAAGGTTTAATTTTATTTGTTTTATTTAAAAAAAAACCAGAATGAATTGGTTTGCTGGTCACTTTCATCCTGCATTCAATGATTGCTTTGGACAGTACACAATACTGAACACATAATGTATGAGCTAAATGAAAATGCTCCCTTAGAAAATTAAAAAGCACACTATGTAAGTACATATGTCCAAAACTAAATTTTTCTTTCATTAATGTAGTTGAATAATAGCAGTGCCACCTAGAAAAAGGAAATTAAAGTATATTTATTTTGTCAGTTAATTGAACAGTTCCATAATCAATTTCATTCAGGCTTAACTGGAAAAGCTGCCCATGTTTTTTTTAATTGTATAATGGTGTTTTCTGGTACAGACATTGGTTTCTTTATAAAATGAAATTATGTCATAAAAATATTAGCAATGATTTTTTTTAAGTATTAGACTAAAAGACACCACACTAAAAGTGTGCTTTAACTCAGTGCTTTAACTGCTTTAACACTTACTTGTCCAACCATTTGTCATTAATCATTCAGCATAAAAATAAATGTAATATTTAAAATAGGAAGATATTTGAAAATTCTGCTTACAATCCTGAATGAAATATTGATTTGTGAGTGTTACATGTCCCTTAGAGTTAAATGTGTAGTTTGTTTGTGCATTATAGCTAATAAAGGAAATAATCTTCCCATATATCTTTATTTATGCATTGGATACCACATAAATATTGTATGAATTCATTGTTGAGAGAAAAAAGGCCATTGACATTCAAATTTCATATAATTTCCTCTTTGTGTACATTGCTTCAAGTTGTGAAGGGGGGGGGAAGTGGTAATTTAAGCCCATGTCACATTGGCCAACAGATGCAAAAAGGACAAAGCGGACGAGCAAAATGTTCCATCCGTTGTTATCAGCTCTCAAAAGGGGCAAAAATTTGCATAACCGGAGCGGATAACATGGATGGGGGGAGGACGCAGGGCAAAGCGGATGCGGAACGGAAGCCCAGCAGATGGAGGCGGATGGAAGCGGATGGCACATCCGCTAGGCTTCTGGGGGACCTCAGCAAAGTGGACACGGAATGGATACAGCGGATGCACAGCAGACGCCGAATGGATGAAGCGGATGCACAGCGGATGCATAGCGGATGCACAGCGCATGCACAGCGGAAGCCTAGCGGATGCCTGGCATTAATTGCGCATGCGGGGAGGATGCATTGCGTCAGCCCCGCGGACATAACGGAAGCAGCTCGGAAGCAGGTCACCATTCAGAGGAAAGACCTGCTGCCGGACGGATTGGCTGCCTTGCCTGCCCTGCCTGCATGTCTGCCTGCAAGCCTTGCTGCCAGCCTTCCTGCCAGCCTTGCTGTCTGCATTGGTGCCTGCCTCCCTGCCAGCCTTGCTGCCAGCCTTGGTTCCTGCCAGCCTCCCTGCCAGCCAGCAACCCCACAACCATGCAGAAGCACAGCAAGCCTCAGTCATCTGCTTCCAGCCCTGGCAAGAGGGACAGGGCTACCATCCCGCCCCCTGGCCCTCACTCTGGTTCTGCTGGGGCTTCTGCAGCACGGCCTCGCTCTTCTGGGGCTGGCGCTTCTGCTGCTTCTGCTTCTGGAGGAGCTGATGACAAGCACTCCAGCACCAGCCACCTCCACAGCATCTGCACCCTTCACCCCTGGGACTGAGCGACCAAGAGGAGTGCCAGAGACTCTTTTTTGTTGTATAGCTTGTTGTTAATAAAATCTATTTATTATTCACACACTTGTTTCATTTCTTTTTTTTAATAAAGTCTTGGTGGAAACACTTGCCTCCATTCCCCAGCCTCCATGTCCCCATTGCCTTGTTCACAGTCCACAAGCCTGTTCTGCAAGACTGGGTAGCGGGTGCGCATGAGATTGTGCAGGATGCAGCAAGCTTCCACGATCCTCCTCATGGTCTCTGGGCTATGCTGCATGTTGGTGAGAAGTACCTGGAACCTGTTGGCCAGGATGCCAAAGGCGTTCTCCACCACCTGTCTTGCCCTGAACAGCCTGTAGTTGAACATCCTCTCTTCACGGGTGAGGTATTTGGAGGTGTAGGGCTTCATGAGGTAGGTTGTGAGGGAGAAGGCATCATCCCCCACGATGAAGTAGGGCACATCTTGTGTGTCGTTGGGCAGCGGGTCTGGATCTGGGAAGCCCACCATGAGGTTGCTTTCCAGCCCCTCCTTGAGGTGACTGTCGTTGTATACCTGGGCATCTGAAGATGAGCCCCTGCCTGAAGCATCGATGTACATGAACTTGTAGTCAGCATCGACCATGGCGAAGAGGATGATGCTGAAGAACCCTTGTCGTTGTGATAAGTTGACCCTGACTTGGCTGGTGCTTTGCAGGCCACGTGCTTGCCATCTATGGCTCCAACGGTGTGGGGGAAGTTCCACTTCTGATACCACTGCTCTGCAACTTTCTTCCAGCCTTCTTCAGTGGAGGGGCACTGGAGGAGCTCCTCCATGTACTCTTCGATTGTGGCCTGCACCACTTCTCTGACCGCAAAGCTGATGGTGCTGGGTGTCATCCTCCAGCCGTACTACATGCTCCTGTAGGTGGTCCCTGAGGCCAGGTGGCACAGAGTGAGTGCCACCTTGAGCCCAGGTTCCAGGCTGGGTGGGAAGTTGGTGTTTGTCTTGGTCAACCTGGGTGTCAGGCACTGCACAAGTTCGTCAAACATGGCTGGAGGCATCCTCATGAAGTTCTGGAACGCCCGAGTGTCTTTGCTCCTGAGCTCTGCCATCAGCTTGTTGTACAGTCCGTCCTCTGCTCTTCTGGTGAACCATCTTTGGACCCAGACTTTTTTTGGGTGCCTCCTTTTCTTCCCGTAGTAGAGTTCACAGAGCCTGTAGATGGTTTTGCACTGTTGCAGAAGGATGGTGGCTGCCGAAAGGACTTTGTCACAATCCACGGTGGAGATGACTGGATGCTGTGGAAAAGGAAGAGCCAGATGAAGGCTGCAGAGGTCTGCACCGCTGGGCTGCTGGTCTGAAAGTGAGATGCAGGCAAGTTGGTCTCCCTTTTTATAGATAGTATAGGTTTTCCACTAGGCATCCTCTAGGCATCCTCTAGGCATCCTCTAGGCATCCTTAATATCCAAGATAGGTCCCCTCTGCGAACGTTTTTTCCTCTTTAAATGCTTTGTTTCCATGCTGCATCCGTTCTGCATCCGTTCTGCATCTGTTCCGCATCTGTTCCGCTTCCTCTCTGTGTCCGGGCGGATGCGAGTTGTGCAGATGGGCAGCGGATGCCTAGCGGATATAGCGGATGCGTAACGGATGCGTAGCAGATGCAGAACGGATGAACTGGATACATTTTCTGCGCAAAAGTTTTAGGCAGCCCAAAACTTTTGGAGCGGATGAGATGTCCATGAACGGATGCTGGACAGATAGAGAGGAAGCAAAACAGAGGCAGTGAGTACAGAACAGATACATCACGTTAACCAACGGATGGCAAGCTTTTTTGTCTGTTTTACATCCTCTTTGCATCCGTTGGTTCAGTGTGACATGGGCTTTAAATGCAGATGTTTTAGCCATTATAGGATTATCCCTTATATTAACAACTCCTAATACTGGTAAGTACTAACATGGATCAAGGTAAATATCTGCAGTATGTAGATGCATGTTTTTAACTTAAATAGCACAAAGAATTGAGAACAAAAATATACATATAATAAATGTGTAAATTATTATTCGATCTTAACCAGCCCAAGGTTGACTCAGGCTTCCATCCTTCCAAGGTTGGCAAAATGAGGACCCAGATTGTTGGGGACAATATGCTGACTCTGTAAAACTGCTTCGAGAGGACTGTGAAGTGGTATATGAATCTAAGTGCTATTGCTATATCAAGTAAAATTTATATAAGTACAGTATATTGCTGTGAAGCACAGGATGATTTATGCATAGTTTTTCTATTTATTAATTTTTATCCATCATTCTATCTAAGCAGCTACATAAGCTAGTGTTTAAATAGATCAAGTGAGAACATTTTTAATGTGTTGACAAGCGATGATATGTACAAATACGTACAAAGGAACTCAGATTGTAACCCTATGCATATCTCTCTGAGACTCGGATCAAGTGAAATGAATGCACCTACATGTGTAGATAGGTAGGGACACATTTGAAATAATGAAGGATTAGATTCACATAAACTATACAATGACTCAAGAATGTATGAACACTATGTGCAGGAGAGGGGAAGACACAGAGGAAGAGCATTTTATTCATTAAGTCTTAAAGTTCTACAGTTTTATATTTTGAATCCAGTTCCTACATATGTTAATTCAAAAATAGCTGTGGTTAATATTTTTTTAATAATTTATGCAAGTCTTTCCTACCCAGGAAACAGCCTGTCAGAGATATGGTAGACATATCAGTCTACTGTGTATTGCTTTTTTTTCTTTTAAAGGACTGAAAAACTGAAATCTCTTTTACCAAACTTCACACAATTTAACTGACCTCTGGTTCAAGTACATGGAAAGGACTAATCTTACATGGCATATAAATGAAGAGCAACCCACTTTGATTATTTTGTCAATGTATGCCATATTATTTCTTCATTTATGTTTAGCATTAACTTTATATAAATGAAAAAGTGTAATCCTATCACATTTTGGATTCTGTGTATAAAGTTTGTATTTTGATATTTGCATTTCACTCATTATTTTACATGTCTAATTATATATATCTTTCTTTAAAAAAATAATTTAACACTAAATTAAAAGCAGTTCTGTTTTTAACAATGTGTAAATAAAGGATAACCAATGTTTTCACTGATTTACAGGATAATTAAGCAAATGGAAACAGTTGAAAGAATATTTTTCTATAAGATTTGTGCATTTGAAAATTTGTCAGTTTTGAATATTTGTTAATATCTATAAACAAATTAGTCAACATTTCATGTTCTTAACATTCTTCTTATGTTAAGAGATAATCAAAAACTTTAAATTTTGGAGGAACATCTAATCCTGTCAGAATAATAATTTTTATGATTAATGTACTTCAAACATCAAAACTAATATTTATATCAAGGTTAAAATGGTCACAATCTAACTAGTTATATCAGTTGAATCAAGATCTAATCATTGAAGCACAACAAAGCAGAGACCAGTATAAATATAATATTTATGATTTAGACTTCTTGCTAACATCAAAACCTTTCTTATTTCAGTTATTACATTTATTTTAGGTTCTTCATCACAATTGAAAGACCACAAAAAAATGGGTTTGGGGATTGCAAACCAAATTGTTGCTTTATATGTTGATAGCTGTAAGAATGGGGAAAGCTATCCAAAACAAGAATGGAATAATGGATTTTATAGTTGTATGATTAACATAATAAAATTTAGTATCTACACTTTTCATACAAAGTGTGCATGTGTGCTTTGAAGTCAGCATTGACTATGGTTGAATAGTTAGAAATGTCTCTTGACAAGATTTCAGAAGATTTCTTGCCATTGCCTCCTTTCTAAGACTGACCTAGCTTTGTGCCTCAGATGAAACTAGAACTCATCATCTTCTAGTTTCTAGCCTGACACCTTAACTATTGCCCCTCAACTGTATATGTACCATTTTAAAATTTGGCCAGAAATAACTGATGTCAAATCCAATACTTTTGCATGCAACTTTATATTCAGCTGTTTCAATATAATACAAAAAGACACCTTACAATCAATTGACAGATGGGATGGCTAGAATCAGATAATATTACTATTGGCCACAGGTCATCCATTCTAGACTATTGATGGATCGTAAGTGTCAGATAATTTAAATAATGGACTAATCAAAAATAAGAAAAAGAGAATAAATAAAATCCTCAGACTTGAAATGAGTTGTTCAAAGCACTGAACAAGTTCACCATTTACTGCTGTACAGTCATTCTGATACAATCACTTAAGCTACCTATATGTTGAATTACCTGTGCAATGTAGAGGTGCAACAATTATTCAAGTATTAGTCAAGAATTATTGATTTCAGGCCAAGGATATCAGACAGGAAACAAGTGAGAATCTTATCTATTATGAGTACCAGATTACTACTACTGTAATGAGGTTTCTAAATTTCTGAAATTTTATAAGAAAGGAGAATTTCAAAAATAAATAGGTCCACTGTGAAAAGTACTGTGAAAACTTAGCCATACATAAAAAGATTTCAAGGATTAGTTTTTGCCTGAAAGGGCCTAACAATAAGATAGCAGCTTTGTTAATTCCAATATAACCATTTCAGAGTATATTCCTTGCATCAGAATTTTTCAACAAAAAATGTAGTGCATGTCTAATTGAAGTCAAATAAAAATTATGTGAACTGATCCTGAAAAAATCTTTCATCTGGATTAAGAAGATGATTTTAAAAAATAAAAGAAGCTTTCTGCATAAAAATACCTGCATAAAATCATTGTTGAATAGCACAATCAATCTCTCAATCTCAGCTTTATTTGCTTTTCATTTTGAATGGCCTCATCAGTTTTCAAGACCAAATCTACCATTTGTTAAAGTGTGAGGTTTGGGCATCATATAGAATATAGATAAACAATAGAAGTAGTTTTATTTAGAAGTCTCATTTTATTACAGTTCACAACATCAGCTGACAATCCTAAGGCACTTTTAGTTCCCCTAGCCTAAATAAATTTTGTGTCCACCAGGAAAATGCATTTTCCCTGAAAAGATATGCATGTATCCTTCCTTAATCATGTATCTATGATTTTATTTAAGTAATAAAGTTATGCATTATTTTATAAAGAGTGTAAATTTTTGCAGTTCATCTACAGTGCTGTCTACAAGTAATGTACCACTAATCATTTACTTTTGATCTTGATCACTAGTGTTCAGACTCTACGCTCCAGCAGAGAAATCTAACTTGCCTGGTATTCACTCAGTGTCAATGTAATTTGCTAAATTCAAGTGCCAATTTGAATAAAAATTGGGCTTGTAATGGGGTTTGTATTAAATCTGAATTACTTTGTAATGCTGCAAAAAATAGGATTTATGAAACCTGGTTTGAAACTATGTTGTTTTGATTGTTTGAAAAGTGACAAATTTCTCACTGAAGTTGATAAATAAATGATAATTAAATTCATACTAACCAAGTAAAATACAATATTATTTATGCTTTTGTGTATGATATAATTCATCATGCAATGTTATGGAAACCACTGATGAAAAAGGAGAATATGCAGAAATTATCACTCATTTACAAAATTTTTGTATATGGAAAATACCAACAGATAAGGTTAATTTGGTTTATTTAAAAAAAGGTAGGTAAGAAAACACAATAAATATATTTACATAATAAAGGGATTTTCAACAAGGCATGGTTTTGAAAAAGAAGGTAAACCCAAAGGTAAGGGCCAAGACAACTATAAATTATAATCAATCATGAAATGTGTGTTTTAGTGCGTTATATGAATTGCTGTCCTGTTTATTCTCATTTTCAGATTATCTAAGTAAGATTATCTAAGCTACACTGTTATGTCGTACAATAATCAAAATCCGCAGTGAAACTAGAAGGAAGGTAAAACTGAAGAGTTTGCTAATTGGGACAGAAGGAAACATCCACCCACCATTCTTTTTTCTCATTTTTATTTTATTTTATAATTATGGTACAAGCAGCTAAGCTCCAAGAAGAAAAGAGAACAATCTAATTGCTCCTAGTTGTTGGCAAAATCTTCCAGGATGAAGGAAGGAAAAGAACTCACACAAACTTCTTCGATTTATGGAGCAGTTAGATTAAAAAGTGGAGTTTGAATCTGATTGTATGTGCTATAAGTAAATTAACTGATTTTCTTCAAAGCTTATTTTTCTCCTAATTGCCATTCCAAATTTTTTTTATTCACCTTGATTCTTGTTTTACTTTAAAATATAACTCCTTTTTTCTAATTCTAACAAGCACCCATGTCTCCTCTTTACTGTTATGTGTTGTTGCATGTGTTGCTGTTTATGTGTTTAAACTTTAAATACTAGTTTAAAAGTTTTTTTTAAACCTAATTTGTATTTTAAATATTGCAATGTTGTAATGTGTCTCTGAAGGCTAAAGCCCCTTTAATCCTAGACTTAAGATATTTTTGAACCATCAGAAAAGGAGAATGTGTTTTCCTTCTTATAATTTACTATTATAATCCTGGTTGGGATAAAAAGAATTGCAGCAGCAAATATCATTTGGTAGCAATAACTGCTGCATAGAGTTAAAGGCTAGGTCACATCGGCTGACGGATGCAAAACGTATGTAAAAAGGACATAGAGGACGAGCAAATTTTTCATCCATTGTTATCCGCTCTCAAAAGTGCCCCAAATTTGCATAAAAAAAATGGACAACAACAGAAAGGAATGGAGGTGGGGAGGACGTAGTGAGGATGTTAAGCAGATGCTCAATGGAAGCCTAGCGGATGGAAGTGGATGACACATCTGCATGGCTTCCGGGGGAGCACAGTGAAGCGGATGCGCAGCAGAAGAGCAGATGCAGAGCAGATGCCAAGCGGATGACGTGGATGCATCACGGACGCCTAGCGGATGCCTAGCAGATGCCTAACGGATGCAAAGCGTTCACTGCACATGCGGAGAGGATGCATTGTGTCAGCCCCATGGATATAAAGGGAAGCAGCTCGCAAGCAGGTCACCATTCAGAGAAAAGACCTGCTGCCAGACACATCTTCAGCCAACAACCATAGGGAAGAAAAGGAAGCCTGTGCCTACTCCTGCCAGCTCTGGCAAGAAGGACAGGACCAACATCCCACCCCCTGGCGCTGACTCGGCTTCTGCTGGGGCTTCTGCTGCTGGGGCTTCTGCTTCTGCTGCTCCTGCTGGTGCTGACTCTGCTGGTGCTGGTGCTTCTGCTGGTGCTGCTCCTGGTGCTGCTGCTTCTGCTGGTGCTGACTCTGCTGGTGCCGCTGGTGCTGGTGCTGCTGGTGGTGTGGTGGACCAGCCCCAAGGCCCTCAAAGCCCTGCAGATGAGGGCCCAGAAGGCCCTGCCAGAGAGAGGAAGAGGCAATCGCGTGAAAAGGGGGAGAGTAGACAGTATTCCATTGCAGAGGAACATTAGGAGGAGGTGCTCGAATGGCTGAGGGAGAACAAGTACCTCTGGAGGAAAGGACACAGACTCTATCGAGACACCAAGCGGAAGCAGGCAGTTTGGAGAGAGAAGGCGGAGAGCCTTGGCTATACTTCTGATGTCCTCCTGGGGTGGTGGAAGCACATGCACACCTGGTACAGGAAGCTGAACCTCAAGAAGTCTGGCCAGGTCGCGGTCAAGCTGACGGACTGGGAGACCTACGTGATGGCCAAGGGCAGCTTCTTGGAGGGTGATATCTGCCACCAAGGAGCAACCCCTCTGTCAACCCTCTCTCTCAGGCAGCCCACAGACAGCCAGTCCTCTTCTGGCCAAGAGTCAACTCCTGTGTCCAGGCAAGTATCTTTGGAGTGCCCCACGAAGAAGACCCCCCCGGCAGCTGCACACCCCATGCCGGAGCACAGGGAGGATCCCCGATGCAGATGGAGCAAGAGGAGGCTGCGACCACCAGAGACCAACTCACACCCACACCCAGCTCCACCTCCACAGAAAGCAGGCAGAGAGGCTGACCGGAGAGAGAGAGCCACACTGTCCTCTTGGAGATCAGGGAAACCATCAAGAGCAGCGTAGATCTCCTCTCTCATCTGGTACACTTCAAGATTCCATCCTCTAACAGAAAGCCCTTCCTCACCTACATGAACCAGACCCTCATGGGAATGCCCGAAGACCAGTACCAGGTGATCAAGGAGAGGATCACAGGTATTCTGCACCACCCTCCAGGCCCAGCTGAACCTGCTCCCACCCAGTCCAGGTCTGCTCCTCCACCCCAGGTGATGTCACAGCCCTTCCAAGGCTTTCAACAGTCCCTCACCTACCAAGGCTACGGATACCAGGACTTCCAGCAGCACAGGCAGCCCTTCCCAGTTCAGGCACAGGTTCCTTGCCTGCCACAGATGCCACAGATGCCACCGACGCCACAGATGCCACCGACGCCACAGATGCCACTGATGCCACAGATGCCACCGACGCCTCAGCTGACCCCGCTGCAGACCAGACAGCCCACTACACTCCTCCTTCCTCCACACCACAGCCAAGCCCTTCCTCAGAACTTCTGTCATCAGTGTTGGGCCTCACATCCCAGGTCCTTGAGGAAGTGCCTCTCAACCTCACGGGACTGAGTCAGCTCTCTGAGAGCTTCCTGCACACACCATCTCCTGTTGTACTCTCAGGGCTAGGCACCCCAATGGGGCCTCAGACCAGCACTCCAGCAACAGCCACCTCCACAGTCCCTGGCCCCTTTACATCTGAGACCATGGGCATGCCTCACAGTGACTGAGAACAGTGCCAGAGACTGGGTTGTTACCTGTTGACTTTATCTTTGCTTGGGACACTTTACTTGGTTCATTTTGCTTTTTTAATAAAGTCCTACAGTTTGTTATTAATAAAGGTTATCTTTGCTTCACACACTTGATTCAATTCTTTTCCTTAATAAAGTTTTGGTGGAAACTTTTAGACATGGTTTAAGCCATTGTATGCTTGTGGGATTGGTAAGGATAGCTGTGGGATGGATAAGGATAGCTGTGGGATTGATAGCTGTGGGATGGGTAAGGATAGCAGTGGGATGGATAGCTGTGGGATGGGTAAGGATAGCAGTGGGATGGGCAGGGATACCTGTGGGATGGGTAATAGCTGTGGGATAGATAAGCCTCCAGTGCAAGCATAGTGGGATTGTATGGTCCACCCTCCCAGGTGCCACATCTATGGCCCTTTATTATCAATAACAATTTAATCATTCATCAACACATTTCAACATAAACACAACTCTTCATTAAATGCCCTGTTCATTGTAGGGCCACTCAACATACATGGCACAATCTCATCAGTGTGATGAGACAGGCTGAAGGAAGCATCCATTAAGCATCTACCATCCTGTCTTGCCACTCCATTGTTCCAGCTGGGGAGTTGCACCAGTGTTTCAGGAGGTTGCACTGCTTCTTCCCTCCATGTGAAGCTCTGTTGGGGCCTGGCACATCCACAGTGTCTATCAGGTTTAGTTCTTGCCTACATTAACCAGGCTCCATGTCCCCATTGCCTTGTTGGCGGTCCACAAGCCTGTTCTGCAACACTGGGTACCGGGTGCGCATGAGATTGTGCAGGATGCAGCAAGCTTCCACAATGCTCCTCACAGTCTCTGGGCGATGCTGCATGGTGGTGAGAAGTACCTGGAACCTGTTGGCCAAGATGCCAAAGGCGTTCTCCACCAACCGTCTTGCCCTGGACAGCCTGTAGTTGAAGATCCTTTCTTCACAGGTGAGGTATCTGGAAGTGTAGGGCTTCATGAGGTAGGTTCTGAGGGAGAAGGCGTCATCCCCCACGATGAAGTAGGGCAAATCTTGTGTGTTGTTGGGTAGGGGGGGTCTGGAAAGCCCATGATGAGGTTGCGTTCCAGCCCCTCCTTGAGGTCATTGGCATTGTATAACTGGGCATCTGAAGCTGACCCGTTGCCTGAAGCATCAATGTAGATGAACTTGTTGTCAGCATCAACCATGGTAAAGAGGATGATGCTGAAGAAGCCCTTGTAGTTGTACCGCTGTTCTGCAACTTTCTTCCAGTCTTCTTCAGTGGTGGGGCACTGGAGGAGCTCCTCCAGGTATTCTTCGATGATGGCCTGCACCACTTCTCTGACCACAATGCTGATGGTGTTGTGTGGCACGCTCCAGGCATACTGAATATTCCTGTACATGGTCCCAGAGGTCAGGTGGCGCAGAGTCAGTTCCACCTTCAGTCCAGGGTCCAGGCTGGGCCGGAAGTTGGTGTTTGCCTTGGTCAACCTGGGCCTCAGATGCTCCACAACTTCATCAAACATGGCTGGCAGCATCCTCATGAAGTGCTGGAATGCATGAGTGTCTTCGTTCCTCAGCTCCACCATAAGCTTGTCATACAGTCTGTACTTCGCTCTTCTTGCGATCCATCTTTGGACCCACACACTTCTTGGATGCCTCCTTTTCCTTGCGTAGAACAGGTGAAAGAGCCTGAAGAGGGCTTGGCATTGGTGTAGAATGATGGCGGCTACCAAAAGGAGTGTGCGACGATCCATGGTGGAGATGACGTGATGATGGATGATGTGGAAGAGCAAGAGCAAGGCTGAAGAGGTCTGCACACCAGGGCTGCTAGTCTGAAAGTGAGATCCAGGTGATTTCCTCCCCGTTTTTATAGGAAATATCAGTTTTCCACTAGGTGTCCTTCTGCATCCTCTAGTCATCCTCCAGACATCCTAAATATCCGAGATACGTCCCATATACGAACGTTTTTTTCCATTTTAATGCTTTATATGCGAGCTGCATCCACTTTCATCCTTTCTATGTCCATGCTATTAATGCTGTGCGGACGTTCCGTGTCTGTTTCGCTTCCTCCCTCTTTCCGTTTTCTGCTGGAGTGGATGCGAGTTGTGCAAATGCGCAGCGGATGCCGAGCGGATACAGCGGACGTGTAACGGATGACGATGGACGTAGAATGTTTGTTCCCCGTATGTGTTAGCGGATGTAGAATGGACATGGCGGAAAGATCATCCACTCAAAAAGTTTTGTGCAGCTCAAAACTTTTTGAGCAGATAAATCTCAGTAGACGGATGCTGGACGGATAGAACGTATGAATCACACACGCAGTGAGTACAGAATGGATGCATCACGTTAACCAATGGATGGTAAGCATTTTTCTCCGTTTTACATCCTCTTTGCATGCATCGGTGCAGTGTGACATGGGCTTCAGCTGGTTGGTTAAAATTGCTCTGATGATATTCAGACTCTTACAGTGATGGATTTCTTTAAAATATGACCCGTGCAATGAATCTCTTTCCATGCTGCTTCCTTCCAGGTACATTGAAATTACAATCTGAAATTCCGACATATATGAATAACTTTGGATTTTAAGATAACCTTAAATCAAATCCAAGAAAATCAGTTAAGACCACTTAGAAATCTTCAATAACCTGTTTCAAACTATTTGTAAATTAGGCTACACCTACATTGTTTGCTAAATGCATCTTTTTAGTTAGTTAATATGTATGATTCCATTTTATGATAGTTCTTTACATGAATTATTTTTCCCTTAGGCATCTAAGAAGTCACTTTGATGATGATATTCATTATCATGATATTACCTTGCCTAAGGTGATTAAAATATTTCACAAAGGCAAACTAAACTTCATTTATACACAGTAATTATAATTTATAACTGCAAACAATTTAATTAAGAAATAATTCTGAATTTCAAATTTTGACCATGTCCTGTAAGACACAGCAGAGATAATTCTAGATTCAGAGACGGTCAGTAAATACAGTATGTTCAAGTTAATTCACCTAAAATACTGGGCTATCTTTTTGTTTTGCAAATTTTGGTTCAATATAAGCAGATTGGGCAGAATTCAGAATTTCATTTCTATTGAAATCAAATTTCTGTCATGAGGTATTTTAATATATCATACTGGATAAAAGATTTAAACATTTTAACAAGTACCAAAATTTTGCATGGCAACCAACTATATTTGAAAAGGAAATCCCACATTCACTAACTGTGATTATGTTACCTAACCAGGTAATGAAATGTCTTCAAGCAAACAGCCAAGCTCAGAAAGCACTGACGACTCCACAATTAAAACTCTATCTGGTCTAAATGTACTTATTAAAAAGTGTCACAGAAATTAATGTAATATGTTGTAAAATTTAGACATGTAGAGGTCTCCTTTCATTCGATAAACTGATTAAGTCAGGGTCCAAATGTTGAAGCATAAATATTTAGTAAAATCATACTGTCCTAAAAAGTGAAAGCCATTCTTTTGGGAAAGTTATTCATTCACTCAAATCAAAGAGCAAAGCATATTTTATCCCATTGGATCTGTCAGCTGGATTCAAGAGCTGTGCTGGAATGTATTGTCTGTGCTGCGTTAGCAGAAAGTAATATGACAAGCTCCTTCTTCCTCCAGGGCTATGATAATAAAAATCTGTCTATAAATCAACCAAACAAGTATTCAGAGACTTAAAGGACAGAAAATAATGCATAATTCCAGCAAAGAACATGTCTATAGGTAATACATATTTCCCAGTGTCTTTTCTCTCTTTGTTATAAGACAAAAATATTGAACTAGATGCACTTGCTATTCAATGCATGAATGGCTGACAGTACATGACAGCAAACTGCCACTTTGACCTTTTTTCTGACATTTTTCTGACAAGCTAGCAATTTCCATATGGGTTTATCGTTTCATCCAGGGAATAAAGCAAAGATTGAAAAACAAGTTCATCAGAAACACTGAACAAGACAATACTATTTGAATTTTAGGATTGTCCATAGAGTGGTTCAAGCATCCATATTTGTTGCTCTACAAATAACAAATTGCCTTTCGGGTTTTTTTCTGTTAAAACTTTCTATTTGCTTTTACAAATATGTTGTAGCTCAAGAAAGCTATCTGGTATCAGTTATTGGTCAAAAAAAGACACTGAATGATAAGAAAAATGAACCCTCCATTTTTTCCTAATCAATCATACTTATACAGTCATCCAATTTATGAAATTGTCACTGTGGAAATTATGGGTTATTGATCCTTTCAGAATTGTCACTTTTATTATTCTGCATTGTCAGACATTCTACCTCATGAAAGTAATATGTGCATGTAGAAAAAACTCTCAACACTAAGAATGCCTCAGAAGCAGTGGCTTTCAATAGAAAGAAATGTGAAAGAATTGGGTTCGTTCAGATAGAAAATCTTTTTTTTCCTCAAATAATGTTTAGATAAGGTCACCTGTAATATTTTTCTTCTTAAAAAATAACCAAGTTTAAAAAATATGAATGTATATTTTTAATCATTCTTTATTGATCAGATAGTATCACTATGGTGAGCCAGATTTTTGCAATATTGCATTGCATTATGTTACAGAACAATGAAATATGCCTATTTAAACTTTGAGTTTTGCAAAGAAGATAATTTCATATTCTTGGAAGGATACATGGGTACAAGATCCTAAGATTGTCAACCCTTAATTAATGTGTCAATTCTCAGCCTTTGAACTAGTTTATAATTTGTCATATGACTTGGGTTCAACTCATTGTTAAAATCTATTGTAACATTCAAGTAAATATAATATTTCTTTGATATCATAAAAAGCAAAGGAACAATGATAAAATATCTAGCATTCCAACTGTATTTCAGTATTTTACTGTTTCAATACAATATCAGTAGTCTTTTGTCAATAATTGTTAAGTATTATATATTCTTAAATATTCTTAAAGTGAGAATAGTAATAAACATAATACGAAAATGTATCATCTGTCTGTCTGTTGTCTGTCTATCTGTCTGTCTAACATCTATCTGTCTCTTTAAAAAAAGAAATAAAATACAGAAACATCCCCACAATCAAAAAACAAAAAGGAAGCAAAAAAATAGAATAAGAAACTTTCCCTTTTATCCCCACAATGATAACCAACATTAAAATTTCATCACTGTCTTTTAAAATAAAACTAAATACTTCTCATTTCATTCAATTTTCTATAAACCAACTTTAAATCTTTCATTTTTCTTCTTAACCAGCAAAGAACATGCAAAAAGTGCTGTAACAAAAACATGAGAAACATATCATAACCATAAAGAGTTAAAAATAATTTATATATTT
>BLBF01000186.1:1003082-1041100 GCA_015471245.1 Laticauda colubrina | reverse complement strand
TATTATTATTATTATTATTATTATTATTATTATTATTATTATTATTATTATTGTTGTTGTTGTTGTTGTTGTTGTTGTTGTTGTTATTGTTGTTGTTATTGTTATTGTTGTTGTTGTTGTTGTTGTTGTAATCGTCATCATCATCATCATCATCATTATCCTACAACCTACATGCTCTGGCCTGTTGTATTTTAGTGCAGTTATGAAAAACTTTGAAGTCATGTTTCAATTTGAGAAAACTTCAGTCATATTTTTCCATTGAAACATATTTGTAATTCAGCATGGAAACGAAAACTCTTTTCAACTGAACAGTAACTATTAGTCAAAAAAAGGCAAAGTTGACCACTAGCTATGCCAAACATTCTGAATGACAAAAAGTGATCAGAAACAAACACTATCCCCACAAGGGTGAGATAATGGGCATTATTCATGCCTTAAAAGAGCCTTAGGAAACATTTCAAAACATTTCAATGAAACCTTTGAAGATAATCTAGCTGAAACTGCTACATTCATTCATGCTATTTTCATCTTATTCTGCCATAAAATGAAGCAGCTGTAGGTGTTTGATTCTTCCCCTTTATGGCTTATGGATATTTCTTTTTTCTTTTAAACTGAAGGCAGAATCTCAAAGCACAACTTTGAATCATGCTTTAAATATTGAATCCCCATTCAAATTGAATTATGGCTTATTTCCACAGTTCTACTAACTATTCATCATTTTCATTTTGCATAAAATCCATTGACTGATGAAAGATACTATTCCAGGTTGGGAAATCTTAAGATTTTTGTAGGAGAAAAGTTCAGGAAATACATCAAAGCACTGTTTGTGAAATTAAAGAACTTGAACATTTTCAATCCCATATGGGCACCAGATGTTTGCCTATACAGAGAGGACAAAACATTTAGAAATATCCTAATTTGGGTTTTTAAAATGTTGACTCCCTTGAGATGATTCTAAAGGTCTTAACAGAACCCACTGGTCCTGTTTTACTTAAAGATACTGAATTTACTATGAAATAAAAAGGGACCACCCACATGCTATAGGATAGGTAACTATTTTTCTATTGTTAGGCCACAACTTGAATATTTCCCAGCCTTTCTCATAAAGTCATTAAAATCATAAGTGCTTTGTTGAAATGATCTAAAAAGCATTTTGAAAACAGGTGCAAAGGAAAGAAAGCAAATACCTCCAAAATCAGGTATTGATAACAGGAGAAGAGCAGATACGTATATTTTATCTGTATTATGTATTATGGTAACTCATGTTTTCTTGTGGAAAATTTTCTTGAATTTTGTCTTTTTTATGCTTTTCCTTCCTTTTTTTAATCTGTTGAAAAATTATTATGATTAAGGAGTAAGGAATAATAAGCATTATGGAATGCTAGAGTAAGATATATCCATCACTGTACTGAAATAGATATAATACTGGATTTCTTTTTTTTTTTTAAGGCCAAGATTGTCCGAATTCAATCTGAACATAAAGGTAAGTGCACACAAATAAATCATTTTAGTTCTTGGATTTCATATATAGTGAAACAAGTATGCTGAGGTTTTATCAATCCCACATTAAGTAATAGAAATCCTAAACCTGTATGTACTGGCATCACCAGTTATACAATTCAAAAATTATATTAGAAACATGCTGTTAGGGTTAATGTTCAATTTACAATTGGAGCTGGAATTTATGTCATAACTTGTGGTCATATATTGAGTTGGATCCAATTTTACAATAATTTTAAGCAAATTGTGCAATTATTAATTATTATTAATTGCATAATTATGCAATTATTAAGTCCAAGTTCACTGATAGGAATGTTTTTAGCAAAAAGAAATTAGCAAAAAGAAAAAAAAAGTCACAGATTATGGTCATGTAAATCTCAGCTGCAAATGCAACCCAGTTGCCAAGCACTTGAATTGTGTGACTTCAGGTTGGTGTGATGGTCATCAGTCTGAGTACAGGTCATAAGTAACTTTTTCCAAGGCTGTCACAACTTTGAACAAATAGTTGTAAGTTGATGACTACCTGTATAGCATCATATTACATACTTCAAATCATGTTTATGTGCTTTCACAGAAATTGTTTCATATTATAAATAGAAAGGAAGGAAGAAAAATTGATTGGGCATACCCCTCAATGCCACCCCACAAACTCTCTCTGTTATACTGCTTACTTTGGAGGATAATGTTTTATTCTGTCAATTTATAGGTAGAATATTTTTTTCATTAAAACAATTGTTATATGAGGCAAGAAACTACCTATTTCTTCCTTTAACATTTTGATTAAATATCTCACAGCTAAGCTGTCTCTTTTTACCCAAAATTCCATCCAGATTTCTTCTCCAAGGGAATATCCAGAATCTGTTCTCAAAATTTTATTTGTTCCATTCACCAGTTGAATTTTCTGGAAAGCTAATTCCTTTATTACAGTAAAACAGTTTCTTGTCTCTGTGCTATCTGTGCTATCCATTATAACATCTAGTTAATATAATATTCACTCCAACTTTATTAGTCTATTAGGCTTAAGAAGTCCTTAATTCTTTGAAAAAAAATACATTTATTCTTTTCTCTAAAGAATTTGAAAAGGCAGCATATATAAAATTAGATCAAAAGGTATATTTCAAGAGCAATATACTTCTTGACATTCACTTCTCCCTGAAAACCAACTTACAAAAGCAAACTAAAATAACTTTTAAAATGTTGTCAGTGTAAAAAACAATCAGGCAGTAGGGTTTCAATTTGAAAGGATCAGAATGCACTTTTTCCCATCAAACCATGACGTTAGTTCAAGTTTCGTGAAGGGACATTGAAAAATTGTTTTAGAAACAGGTGATCTGAAACAGCTTCTCTTTTAAAAATGGTTTTTCTGCCCTTATATTCTAAAAAGGGATAACCACTTTGGAAGGAAACTTGGCACGTATAGATTAAATATTTTAGGTACATTATACAGTACTCTATATGATGAAGAGTATAATATACAGAGAATGCATGAGACCCCTTCAGCCTAAGAATATAACACTTTAGTTATATACTTATACACTTTTAACATTGGTTTCAAGCAAGCAAAACTAACTAGAGCATTGTAGACAACAACTTCATTCTTCAGGTGTCTATGGAGATTCTCAGTCATTCAGGTCATGGTTGTCCCAAAGGTGCTTCTTAAGGCAATTGGACTTCCTTTTTTTTTTTTTAATTAAAGATGTTTTACTTCTCATCCAAGAAGCTTCTTGACTTCAATTCAGAAATGAAGAAGCTTCTTGCATAAGAATCAAAATGTCTTCAGGGAACAACAAAGAAAGTCCAATATTATAATGAAAAAACTTAAAGTAAATTAATCTCAACAAATTTAATCAATGTTATGTAATTTCATTTGAAAAGAAATAATTCTTATGAAATTATATATTTAAAAATTATAGAAAATATGAAGGTAATTAAAAATACAGTCAGAAATGGCCCTCAGAAAATCTGTATTTGTGTTACATGGGTCATGCAACTTCCACAGTGAATTATATAATAGATGTTTCAAAAGATAAAATGAAAGCTCCTTTTCAGATCTATCACCTAAATTTATGGAAATTGGGGTCAGGCTGCTTTTGCTCTCATTCTGAACTCTTGAAATACAAAAAGTATTATAATTGTTCAATGTATTTTTAGTGTGTAAGCAACAGTTTTCCAATTCTCCATTTCCTATTTTTCATGGGTCAGAAAGTTGAGAAGAAAATAATTAGCTAAAACTTGTAAACTATTCATCTCCAAAGACTCAGCAGCAGCAACTATCAGCCAGGGACATGGATTATTTATCTTCCACAAAAAGGGAGGAATTTGGCCTGCTTTCTGCTAAATTCCCCAATAGAACGTTCTGCTTTTATATGAACAATATATTAATCTTTAGGCCCAAGGTCTTTTAGTCCAGAAGTTTAGAAGCCATAGGAGGCTTCCAAATTTAATTGTGTCTTAGAATGTAGAATCTTTAGGGCTAAAACATGAAATAATAGAAAAGAATTTTGTAGGATGTAAGACAGAATCCTTTTCATAAAAGGAGAAAAATGTAAATCCTAAGAGAAAAGAAAAGATTGATTTTGAACTAGGTGAGCCATCATTAACTTATCAAATAAAGCCAGAGACATAAATCAATTCCACTACTTAGACAATGATAAATCAAATAAAGCTCAGAAAAGAGTTATTGATTTGGTGCCCATCACTCAAAGGCTCTTCATTTGATTCCTTGGCCATCTGCCTAATTGAAATGAAAATTCTGATAACTTTTTTGTAAGCCCTGTATCTGTTGACTTTCATAAAACATTATTCAATCAGATACAGATGATATATAATACATGCTTGGCTAAGAGTGTTATCCACATGGATTTAGTTTTAGAGTGATACATTCTACAGTGTGGTGTACAAGATGCTTCTGTTTAAATGTCTTCTTACTTGACCTTTTATGGGTAAGGCTTTTGCACAAATGCTCTCTAGTTTCAGGTAATGGTTTAGTTCAGTGTCTATCGCCCATTAAACACAGAAAAAGAAAACCCAAACAGTTAAATTATTTTTGACATCTACCTTTCAAACATATTTGTGCCTTGATTTCTGCATGTGGCCTTAATCATTCTCTTTCACTCTGTCTTCAGGATGTAATTGTAAATGTCCATAATGATTTAGGGTGTGCTAGAGATACTATGGAGCATATCATATTTCAATCTAACCACATTATATGGCCTGTAATTTGATAATTCATGATGTAAGCAATGTAAAAATCAGCATATTCAGCATAGGTTATGATGGATATTGGCCAGGTATATGTGCTTTCTGTATATTTTAGTAAGTTACTGGCAATGAAAGGAACTGTTAAAGATAATAGCTTGATACCTCAGGATACTTGAAATTTATTAAGTTGTGTTAATTCTAAACATTTTAAAACTGATATTAAAAGAATGTATCTTTCTGCTAAACACCTATTTTTCTCCATAAGAGTAACCTTGTGAGGAAGGTTGGGTTAGGAAAGAATGATTGTCCAAAGTTAACCAATGAATTTGATACAAAATAATAAACCATGGATCCCATGGTGGGTGAACTTATGTTCTCATTCATCTCATTTGAGCTGCTTCTTCTCTACATTGGCATCTCTGTTGGGACCCACCTCACTCTCCTGCCACATCCATCATGGCTGGATTGGACTGAATCCCATCTCACCATTTTTCTATGAAAATTCAGGAGTCGTACATTTTACTTTCTTCAGACTTCCAAATTTATGTCAACAGAAATAGAGAGAAAATTTCCCCTTACAATCTATGGAGATTCAAAATCATCCAGGTTATGATTGTCCCAAAGAGGCAACTTGATTTTCTTTTTTCTTTTCATTAAAATGTTTTACTTTCATCCAAGAAGCTTCTTCTTCAGTTCAGATTGAAGAAGAAGAAACTTCCTAGATGAGAACTGAAATATTTTCAAGGATATTGAGTGACAAAAAAGCAGATTGTGTTATAAATTGGATTAATAAATAGATAAAAAGCACTTGACTAAAAAGTGCACTAACAGAAGTAAATCACTTCCTTGAAGATCTCCACCATCACTCCTAAAAATCAAATAAAATTTATGATAAAATAACCAGTTGATACGTTGCTACTAAAACAAGCATTAATCTTTAGTTTATTTTTGTAACATCATGAAAATATAATCTCCTACTATTTTTGCGAAGCAGTTGAAGTGCTTTAACACATAGCTTCTTTTCACCACTATCCCAGACAATGGAGAAAAATCAGATATTGACATGTGGATTTGATGATTGTTAAAATTTAAAAACAAGAAAAAGTCTTTTTTTTTAATTTACTCTTTTCTTTTGCAGAGAAGATGGACGTTTTATTATAGCCATAAACTAAGAATCAAAATAAAGCATTATTTATTTTCTTGTAAGAAGAAGTTGGAAGTCATTTTTTGTATATGTGTTTACCTTTCCTTTCCTTTCCTTTATACTTTTTCACATTTTACCCTTTTCTCTTTTTACTTTTTATTGATTCTTTTTGTTAGTTTATTTTGTTTTTTATTTGTACATTTTTTAAATTAATAATAAAATTAGTTGAAATACAATATGTGTAGATCGAACCCAGATATTTTAATATGTAAAAATATGTAAATACTGTAAAATTGTTGTTTTATTTCATCAGAAGAAATCTGGTAGCATCTGTTATGAATAACAAATTTTCCTAAGGCATAACTTTTTGTGGGTTATAATTTTACTTTATTAGATGCAAAGAAAGCTAAATTCAAAAACAATGTGATTGTACTGATTAATCTTTACGATTTTGAATTGTAACAGTTTTTATGGAATTATGTTTTATTCATTAGAAATTGTTAATTTTCATTTAACACCAGTAGAACTATTAACATTTTTATAACTGCTAAAATCAAAGAAAAGATCATAAAGATGATGGTGTGCTTGAATATTAAAGTATGGTAATCTTAGCTGAAATCAAAATCTTTTTGCTATGCTATGCAGGAATATTTCGATTTCCATGTATAAGACAAACACACTAATTCCCAACCTTGTGGCAGGAAAGTTTTGCTATCAGTCATTAACTATATGAATTAGGCATAATTTTAAAAAATGTAAAAAAAAAAAGGACATAACTTTAGTTATTTATATAGTTGCATATTTCAAATTAATTGCATCCAGTTTAATAGGAATATTAAAAATGATATCATAAAAGAGATTTCCATCATGGCTGGAATAGAATAAAATCTGGTAACATCTACTATTTTACTACTTGAATACAGTTAAAATTATATACACAGGTGATATATATATTTAAATGATGGACAATACCTGTATTTCAAATAGTACACATTTTAAAACTTCATGAAAAAAGTAGACATTAGAGATTGTTGTGTTTCAGATTAGCTACGATTGCTCAGACTAGAAAGATTGATCATATAGATTCTTTATTTTAAATGCAATATAATGAATAGAATTAATATATAAAATGTGTCATACAGGAATACTGATATGGACCTGATCCAGAGAAATCTGCAAACCCCTAGATTTTTGCTTATTGTTATAGATTGTATATTTCAAACATAAATAAAATGTTTTATTTTATTTACATGGCCAAAAATTACCCTAAAACAATTGCCTAACTAAATGCTTAAAGCATCTTTAACAATAAGACCTATTCCCTTCTCTCTCTCTGAATAAAAAGTAATGTGTATGTGCCTCCAAAACGAAGAGTTCTAATGCCAAATTCCAACTGGAGTTTTCCTGAATCAATTTTTCAATCTACATTTTAAATTACAGAAAGTTTAAAAAGTGTTTGTAAAATAAAATATACCTGGGAGGAGTTTACAGAAACTCTCTACCTGACAAATCAGTGTTGGATAGGTACATTCTCTAGTAGTATTTTAAAGCAACAGTATATTATATATATATATATATATATATATATATATATATATATATATATATTGAGCCTAAGTTTTTGATTTTACAGATGAATTTTTCTTCTGTTTGTATGTTTTATTCTGAACTCTTTATAAATTTGTAGCTCTATATGTAGAGAATATTTTCTATACCAGAGGCAATTTAAAACAAAACAACTATTTATCATTGAAGTCTTTATATTCCAAGTTTATAATACTAGTAATATAGCATAAGATAGCCCCAATATACTTATAAATTGTAAAGATGGAGAGTAAAAATAAATTTAATACTATCATGTGGGCTATTATAATATGGTGTGTTTCCATTAACATCAATTAGTATGCTATTTACAGCAAGTAATGCATTTTATTAATAGTGTTAAAGTAACTAAATCAAGACATGTAAGGAGATTTAGGGAGGTAGAAACCTAAGGTTCATTCCCTTTCATGTTAATTTTTACATTACAATAATCATACAGCAACTAAGATAAACTATTTTTTCACTAAATGATCCCTGTAACGTGCCTTTTAGTGATATGTTTTAGTATATTGCTAATATTACAGTCTGTAAGGGAATTAAATGTTCTTAAATGCGAGAAAATCCATACATAATCAGCTTTTCACATGTAAATCTATAACCCAATCCTTCTTGACTTTCTTTCATACTAAAAATAATCAATTTGAAAAGCAAATACTACATGAGATAGAATATTCAGGGACAGTTCTGCATAGAATGCAGGGTATTTCCCTTTAATTAAAGCTGATATATATAATTAAAAGTCGCAAGGCCAACAAAATATCTTATATAGAAATACTTTAATATATTGCTATTTAAATTAAAATTACTGTCCTTTCCCTTCATTGAACTATTGATTATCATTGCAGAACAGCAAATATTGGGGCTATGCACAATAGTTGGACAAGTTGAAACCAACTTTCAGACTGAGTATTTCTGGCTGGTCTCTCTATATTTGGAATTATAAGGAAATTGCTGAGCTTCTGAAATAGATTTTTCTGGCCAGCTCTACCACAGACCTGTCAAGGTTGGCTAATCAACCACAACATCATTTCCCTCTAATCTCACCTAGAAGCTGTGGCAGTGCAAATACTGCAATTCTTAAAGAAGGATTTACCTCCCAGCTTGTTGCAGCTGGCTCAACAACACCACCCCCTTCTTCTTATTTCACAGTGAAACAAAACAAAACTGAGAATTTAATCATCCTGTCTAGTTGGCAAAGCAGTGAGGAGCACATTAGAACCTTTGTTTAGAAAATGACTTTTGGGGAGTGAGTGGTTGAGGGAAGAAAGAGAGAAGATTGCCCCAATTCAGCAGATAACGCAATAGCTTTAATAACAATAACAGTCAGTTTCAAGGAAGCTAGGAGTTGCAGATGAATTCAGACAAAAGCAATTATTGTTTCTTTTTCTATGTTTCAGTTCAAATGGGGTAAATTGAGTACATGTTATCTATCAGAACAGGAACAGTAGCAAACAGAAATCTAGTGGTGGTCCCTATCCTACTTGACCTAGTAGTGGGAATCAACTATAAATAACACATTAGCACAAAACCTGATAAAAAAGACACTGATGTGATGTCATGTAATATGTTGCCTATCTACGTACCCACTTCTTTACAGGAAAGGATATTTTGCTTACAAACTAATTCTTTCTATTCTATTCTAAATCTAATGCTAGAGTCACCTACTCAAAGGAATTATTGCATGGAGCAACTAGATTATAATAAAAATTTTAAAGCAAGTGTTAATGCTTTATAGCTGTAGATCTCATTAAATAAATCAGGAAAAGGGAGGTCTGTGAACTAAACAAAGTTAACATAACTACTGTACCAACTTTAGCAATTAAACTTTTAGCAATTAAAAATTGAAAAAGTGGCTTTTGAAGAGACAAAAAAAGAACTTTGGTGTCCACATAGAATCCTTGGAAAATAAAGCAGGGTAATTTACTTAAATTTCTATATGCACATACTGTAATAAAGGGGAAAAATAAAATTCAAGATATCAAGGGTTTGTACTTAAAGCACATATTTTTAAGTTTTATTAAAAATGGATGATACAGATGATTTTTGTTTAAATGGCATAAATACAAACTGAATACAAAATTTATAAATAGCATTCTAAAAAGTTCAGAAGAAACCTATGCACATAAAAATGACTTAGTTACACACACATAATTTTTATGAGGAAATTTGATTATAGTACTAAGCTCTAATACAAACTAAATTTAAAGAAAGAGGGAAGTACAATAAAGAGGAAATCAAGAAACAGAAGAAAGATTAAAAGTAAGAGTGTAATAAAGAAAGAAAAATATAATAAGTGACTTCCAACTGTTATCACAAGATTGCATAAACAAGTTTAATAACACTCCACTGCTCTAAGATTGGGGGAAAAATCTTTTCATCCAAACATTTATTCAATTTTTTTTTAAAAATTGGAATTTGTTTATCTTTGAGGAATTTTGTTTATCTTGTGTATAGATCACTGCAAAAAAGGTAATTACATACCCTTGAAAGAATTATGCATGAACAAAACTGAGTCTTTGAAATGAACCTTTATTTCCTTAAAAAAATAATTGCATCATTTTCACATGCAAACATGATTGTATTATTTTTAGTCCTGAAGAAAATTAGAGAAAATTCTAATAGTATAATTTGATTGTGTTCCATTTCTTTTTCTTTTCTTTTTTTTCTATTTGGATATTCTCCATCTACTTTCATTGTTTATAAATTATTCTATTGTAGAATATATATATATTTACTGTTATAAGAGTTGACCTGTCCAGCTAAATTATAATCATGGAAAAACTATTTGCAATTAATCCTTAATCAAGTGTACTAGACATTTTTAATTTTAAAGTATGTTTCCAGAAGTAAATGTCTGTATATTTTATTTAGTAATGGATCACTGAAAAAAAACTTTTGATATATTTATGTAATATTTTTAAATATTTATGGTTTCTTTAAAAAGAAAAATACATAGATACTTCATAAATTATAGTCCAGCAAGTACTTTTTTTTTTACATTTTGTGAGAATGCATATATAAGAGAAAAGGAATACAAAATTTATAAATAGCATTCTAAAAAGTTCAGAAGAAACCTATGCACATAAAAATGCGCATATTTTTGAAAATTATTTTCAGATTTATAAATATTAACCAAAGCTTATTCATTCTTTATGTCTTGATGAAAATAAAAAGAAAATATTATCTTAAATGATTTAATGATCCAGTAATACTGCCAAACAAGCCTGAAGGAATAGTTTTAAAGGATCTCTCTCCCCCCCCCCCCATCTCTCCCTCTGTCCCTCCTCTAGGACATAACAAAAAGAAAAAAACATATTTCCGTTAGTAAGATTAATCTTGTTGCTGAGATATTATTTTATACAGATATTGATCAAGCAAACTATGCAATGTTTTCTTTCTCACTTTAATGTAAGATATATATTTAAAATAAGAGTTCACTAATTCTGGTCATGACATTCCTTCTCATGCTAATGCTTGACTGAAGATCAAAACCTTCATGAGCAGCTAAGTAAAGTCACTATAATAATGTATCATACTAAACTGTACATTGCTTTTCCACTTTGATTCATATTATAGTTTTACCAAGAGTATAACAACTAGACCTTAGGAATCATAAGGTTAATCTCCTCCTTTTATTTTGATCTGTGTTATGTGACAAGCAGGAATTTTATCATAGTTTAAAGACAACAAGGATTAGGTGAATGACAGTTGTTTGAAGAGCCTTGGGGAACTTCTTTATCCTACAAAGAAAAGATCATGTTCTTAAAAGCTGTTGCACCTATCTATCTCTTGGGAAGAGTAGTTAAATATGCTATTAAACTCTTAGGAAAGAGTCATAGATTAAACAAGCAAGTCAGAACATCTAATACATTAACTCAGACTAGTTTTTTCAAGGAAATTTTACATGTCATTTCTGTTAGCTTCACCAGCTGTTGGGCAAAATTAAATGTAAAACGTTTAATCAAATTGGTATCTTAAATTAGTGAATATAGCAAGGAAAGAAAACATTTATGACATAATAGACATTCATTTGTGTTTACAGGTCAAGGTAGGTAAGTAATACAAAACCTCTGACCTTTTACCTAATAGTTAAGTTTAACTACAACCATTCTCTCAGTAGTTTATGCCAAAAATAATAAATCAATCAGAATTGAACTAGAAGGGTTCTTTAGGTCTTCTAATCCAACCTCCAGCACAACAAGGAGACCCTATACCATTACAGACAAGTGACTGTCCAGTTTCTTCTTTGTCTTGATATTATTTCTTCTTTCTGTGTTAAGATTCAAAAGATATAATGTGATTTAATGGTTTGTTACTTGTCTAATATAACCTTCTCTCAATTTAATCTAAGATTAATCTAAGAATCTCTGACTCTACTAAAAGCAGAAGTTAATTACCATTATCTTACCATTACAGCAATTATTACTAAATATCATTGCTCTGTCCTCCAATTAAGAAACCAATGCTTAATTACTCCCTTAAGAAATTAAAACTGGCCTTTTCTATTTGTGAGCTAGTTATTTCATGTTACTGCTAAAGTAGTTCAAGTAGGTCAAGCCATATTGGTAGGCTAAAAGGCAGTTTTTTCATCATGTGAAACTTTATAAGTCAACCCTGAGAAGGTAAGAGAGACATGATGAGCTGCATGGTACATGGTTTGCTTTTTCACTTTGATAGTCAGTTTCAGGGGTTAAGCAAATATTGTCATAATATCATTGTTAGAGGAAGGAGTGGTGTGGTGATCTAGAGGTGGAGCTTTCTCCCCACTATTAGGAGATTGTGAATTCGATCTTATGTAGAGGCACATACATCTCTTCCTGGGCACACTGAGACTATATCTGCTGAACAAAACTCCGCACTGGCGACAGAAATGGCATCCAGTCATTAAAACACTCTCCTAGCTCCATTCAGTTTGTTTGTTTGTTTGTTTTATCAAGCATGCATTTTATAATATATATAAGTATAAACATGATTATTAATACATGAAATAGATAAAATAAAAGAAAAAATTAAGACAGGGATGGTAAGCACGTTGGTGCACTTATGCATGCCCCTTACAGACCTTTTAGGAATGAAGTGAAGTCAACATTAGACAGTCTAAGGTTAAAATGTTTGGGTTTAGTGGAAGAAACTGAGTCAAGTAGAGTATTCCAGGCATTGACCACTTGTTTGCTGAAGTCGTATTTCCTGCAATCGAGTTTTGTGCAGTTTATCCTGAGTTTGTATCTATTGTGTGCTTGTGCATTGAGTTTGAAGCTGAAGTCATCATTGACAGGTAGGACACTGTAATGAATAATTTTATGTACTATGCTTAGGTCAGACCAAAGGTGGCATAGTTCTAAGTTATCTAAGCCTAAAATTTCAAGTCTGGAGGCATCGGGTATTCTGTTGTGAGTAGAGGAGTGGAAAACTCTTCTCGTGAAATATTTCTGGACTCTCCTGATTGTATTAATGTCCCATATGCAATGCAGATTCCAGACAGATGAGCTGTATTCAAAAATTAGTCTAGCAAGTGTTTTGTATTCTCTAGTTAGTAGTACAATATTACCAGATAAAAAGCTTTGCAGTATTATGTTAACAACTCTTAATGCCTTTTTGGCAATGTTGTTACAGTGGGCTCTAGCACTTAGATAACAGAGATGAAAACTCCAAGGTCCTTGACAGAGTGAGAGTAATCTACAAGGTCTTGTCTAGCTTTTATTTATTTTTTTATTTTTCTTGCCAATATGTAAGACAGAGATTTGTTTGTTGAGATTTGAAGTTGCCACTTATTTGACCATTCTGAACATAGTCAAGGTATTTTTGAAATGTAGAAGCATTGTCGGTGGTGTTTAATAGTTTTATATCATCTAGGAAAAGAACGCAGTTGCTTTGAATATGATCACAAAGGTCATTTTTGTAAAGCATAAAGAGAGTTGGTCCTAGAACACTGCCTTGGTAGACACCTCTATTAACAGGTACGGGATTTGATAGGGCACTCCCTATTTTGACCATTTGTGGCCTGTTTGAGAGGAATACAGTTATCTAATTATGCAGGTGTCCAGAGATACCATAAGATTTTAGTTTTAGAAGTAGTTTGTTGTGTACCACTGAATCAAAGGCTTTACAGAATCTATGTAAATTGTGTCCATTGCTTTTCCCTGATTGAATTGTCTAGTACATATATTTTTTCAGTTGCAGATTACAGAATAATTTTTTTCTGAAACAAAATTGTTTTTTAGAGAGTAGGTTGTTGTTGTCTTAAGTAGAGGATAATGGATTGGTTAATAATTGATTCCGTGACATTGCAGGTGACACAGCATGAGATTGGTTTGTAATTTTCAACAAGGCTGGGTTCTCCTTTTTTGAAGATGGGGAGGACTGTGGCTATTGACCATAGGTTGGGCAAGGAGCTGGTCCTGAAATATTTTTAAAAGATTATGCTTAGAGGTCTATGGCAATTGACAGCTTTTTTAGGAAGTAGACCATTGGATCCAATAGATAAAGATAGTTTTAGATTGCATAGTGCTTTTTTGATATTATCTTCTGTGAAATTGATATGTATTAGATAATTTTACTTGTCTGTGGTTCTACTATGAATTATTGGGCATGAACCATTGCTGTTTACAAAGACCGATCCAAACAATGTGTTAAAGAGGTTGGCTTTAATGGTTTCATCATTACAGTCATTACCATTATGTCCTATTCGAGGTGGGATGTTGTTTACAAAATAATAGAAGGCACAGGTGGATTTTGTGCACAGGTTTTCCTCTTGTTTGATGTGATAATTGTTGCATTCAGTCTTTAACTGCTGGCATAAGTTTTTGTAGCAGCTTTTAAAGTTGACTACATATCCAGTTTTGTTTTTTCTTTTTGGATTGGAGCTTTCTTGTTGTTATGGCTAATTTGTTTTTTCTGTTTTTTGAGGTTCTTGTGGTATGTACAGTTTGTGGTATGTACAAATTTCTTGGGCTTCTGAAAGCATTTCAGAATGCCTTCACATTTCAGAATATGTGTGTGTGTGTGTGTATGTGTGTAAGTGTGTAAACAGTAGTTAATCTGAGACCTAAAAGAAATAGAAAACATACATTGAATAGAATATATTGCAAAAATAAATGGGGGAAGTAACAGCAGAAAAAATTGGAAAGGAAACATTCAAAAGAAAAGAAAGAAAGAAAAAATCTGAAGGAGAAGAAACTGGATAGGAAACATAAATAAATGAAACTTAATCAATGAAGAGACATGTATGGTCTGCTCTTAGCTTAAGGCTAGGTCCCACTGGCCCACAGATGCAAAACGTATGCATAAAAGACATAGCTGATGAACAAAATTCCGGGGGTGGCTCCATCCGTTGTCATCTGCTCCAAAAAGTGGCAAAATTTGCATAAACAGAATGGAAAAGAACAGACAGGGTAGTACGTAGCGGGGATGTTAAACGGATGTTCATAGGAAGCCTAGCAGATGACAGCGGATGGAAGCGGATGACACCTCCGAAGGGTTTCCGGGGGAGAATTGCGAAGCAGACGCATAGCGGAAGGGGCTGATGCGTAGCAGATGACGCGGATGCATCAGGACACCAAAAGGAAGCAAAGCGGATGCTGTGTGGATGTATATCGGATGCAAAGCATTCACTGCAGGGAGTATGAATTGCATCAGCTCTGGGGATATAAAAGGATGCATGCAGTCAGCATTGACTGCATGCATGCAGTCAGCATTCAGAGGAAAGACGTGCTGCCACATAAATCTTCAAAGAACACCATGGTTCGTCAGTCAGGTAAGAAGAGGAAGCCCGTGCCTACTCGTTCCAGCCCTGGCAAGAAGGCCAGAACCAGCATCCCACCCCTCGGCACTGACTCTGAACCTGCTGCTGGTGCTGCTGGTGCTGCTGGTGCTGCTGGTGCTGCTGGTACTGTTGGTGCTGCTGGTGCTGGTGCTGGTACTGCTGGTGCTGCGGCTGCTGCTGCTGCTGCTGCTGCTGTGGTGGACTAGCCCCAAGGTCCACAAAGCCCTGCTGCTGAAGGCTCTGCTGCTCAAGCCCCTGAGGGTCCTGCTGCTCAAGCCCCTGAAGGCCCTCCTGCTTCCTGCTAGAGGGAGGAAGAGGCAAGGGAAGGAGAAGGGAGAGAGGAAAAAGTACACCATTTCCGAGGACCATGAGGATGAGGTTCTGGAATGGCTGAGGGAGAACGAGTACCTCTGGAGAAAGGGCCACAGACTGTATTGGAACACCAAGAAGAAGCAGTCAGCTTGGAGAGATAAGGCAGAGAGCCTGGGGTACACTGCAGATGTACTCCTGGAATGGTGGAAGCACATGCACAACTGGTATGGCAAGCTACACCTCAAGAAATCCGGGAAGGCCACTGTCAAGCTCACTGACCGGGAGATGTACGTCATGGCCAAGTGCAGTTTCCTGGAGGGTGAGATCCGCCACTGAGGAGCAGCCCCTCTGAGACTCCTCTCCCTCAGACAGCCCACAGACAGCCAGTCCTCTTCCAGCCAGAAGCCAGCGAGCCTGTCCAGGCAGGTGTCTTCAGAGGGCCCCACGGCAGAGACCCCCCCAACAGCTGCACTTCCCATGCTGACGGACTTGGAGGATCCCCTGTCACAAATGGAGGAAGAAGCAGCAACCACCAGAGACCAACCCACACCCACACCCACCCCAGCTCCACAGGATGGAGGCAGAGAGGCAGACTGGAGGGCCAGAACCACAGTGTCCTGTTGGAGATCAGGGACACAATGAAGACCAGCACAGAACTTCCCTCTCAGCTGGTCCACTTGGACAGAGGACCCTCAGGCCGCCACACCTTCATCACCTACATGAGCCACACCCTGAAGGACCTGCCCGAGGCCCAGTACCAGGTGATGAAGGAGAAGATCACAGCACTTCTGCACAAGCCTCAAGGCCCAGCTGAAGCTGCTCCTACCCAGTCCAGGTCTGCTCCTCCACCCCAGGCGATGTCACAGCCCTTCCATGGCTTTCAACAGCCTCTCACCTACCAAGGCTAGCACTACCAGGACTTCCCACAGCAAAAACAGACCTTCCCAGTCCAGGCCCAGCTTCATCGCATGCCACAGAAGCCACACCTCGCCCAGCTGCAGACAAGACAGCCCCACTACACTCCTCCTTCCTCCACCCCACAGCCAAGCCCGTCAATGGACAATCTGTCATCAGTCTTGTGCCTCACATCTCAGGTACTTGATGAAGGGCCTCTCAACCTCACGGAACTGAGTAAGCTCACCGCGAGCTTCCTGAACACACCATCCCCTGTTGTACTCTCGGGGCCAAGAACCCCAATAGCACCTCAGACCAGCACTCAAGCCACATCCACCTCCACAGTCCCTGCCCGCTTAACAGCGGAGACCATTGACATGACTCAGAGTGACTGAGAATAGTGCCAGGGACTGACTTGTTTACTTGTTCACTTTATCTTTGCTTAAGACACTTTACTTGGTTCATTTTGCTTATTTAATAAAGTCATACAGTTTACTTAAGAAAGTTATAAAGGTTATATTTGCTTAACACACTTAGCTCAGTTTACTTGGTTCATTTTGCTTATTTATTTATAAAGTCATAAAGGTTACCGAAGAAAGTTAAGAAAGGTTATCTTTGCTTAACACACTTGGTTCATTTTTTTACCCTTGTGAAGTGTTGGTGAAAACTTTTAACAAATGCTTAAGCCTTTGCATGCTTGTGGGATAGATAAGGACAGTTGTGGAATAGATAAACCTCCAGTGCAAGCATAGTGGGACTGTATGGTCCCCCATCCCAGCTGCCACACATGTCAACCTATTTTATCAATAACAATTTATTCATTGATCAACACATTTATTGTGTTGATCAATTTATTGATCTTTATTAATTATTAATTTATTAACATTTATTAATCTTTATTTAATGCTCTATTCATTGTAGGACCACTCAACATACATGGCACAATCTCATCAATGTTATGCGATAGGCTCAAGGAAACATCCATTAATCATCTATCATCCTGTCTTGCCACTCCACTGCTCCAGCTGGGGAGTTGCACCAGTGTCTCAGAAGGTTGTGCTGCTTCTTCCCTTCACGTGAAGCTCTGTCCCTACCTCCAATCAGCAGACTCCATGTCCCCATTCCCTTGTTGACGGTCCACAAGTCTGTTCTGCAACACTGGGTAGCAGGTGCGCATGAGATTGTGCAGGATGCAGCAAGCTTCCACGATGCTCCTCACAGTATGTGCCTCATGATGCATGGTGGTGAGAAGTATTTGGAACCTTTTGGCCAGGATGCCAAAGACGTTCTCCACCACTCATCTTGCCCTGGACAGCCTGTAGTTGAAGATCCTCTCTTCATGGGTGAGGTATCTTGAACTGTACGGCTTCATGAGGTAGGTTCTGAGGGAGAAGGCGTCATCACCAATGATGAAGTAGGGCACATCTTGTGTGTCATTGGGTAGGGGTCTGGATATGGAAAACCCATGATGAGGTTGCGTTCCAGTCCATCCTTGAGGTCACTTGCGTTGTATACCTGGCCATCTGAAGCTGACCCGTTGCCTGAAGCATCAATGTACATGAACTTGTAGTCAGCATCAACCATGGCAAAGAGGTTGATCCTGAAGAAGCCCTTGTAGTTGGAATAAGTGAACCCTGATTTGGCTGGAGCTTTGCAGGCCACGTGCTTCCCTCTATGGCTCCAACAGTGTGGGGAAAGTTTCACCTCTGATACCACTCTTCTGCAAGTTTCCTCCAGCCTTGTTCAGTGGAGGGGCACTTGAGGAGCTCCTCCAGGTATTCTTCGATGATGGCCTGCACCACTTCTCTGACCACTTTGCTGATGCTGTTGTGTGGCACCCTCCACGCATACTGCATGTTTCTGTATGAGGTTCCAGAGGCCAGGTGGTGCAGAGTCAGTGCCACCTTCAGTCCTGGGTCCGGGTTGGCACGGAAGTTGGTGCTCGGCTTGGTCAACCTGGGTCTCAGACCTCTACAAGTTCCTCAAACATGGCTGTTCATCAAACATGAAGTGATGGAATGCACAAAGGTCTTCATTCCTCAGCTCCACCATCAACTGGTCATAGAGTCCAAACTCCATTCTTCTCATGATCCATCCTTGGACCCACACAGCTCTTGGACGTCTTCTTCTCCTTCTGTATAAAAGGTGAAACAGCCTGAACAGGTTTTGGTTCTGGTGATGAATGATCGCAGCTACCATATAGACTGTGTCATGATCCATGGTAGAGAAGAACTGATGATGTGGAAGACCAAGAGCAAGGGTGAAGAGGTCTGTACACCACAGCTGCTGGATTCATACTGAGATCCAGATGATTTTCTCCCCCTTTTTATAGGAAATATCGGTTGTCCACTAGGTGTCCTTCTACATACTCTAGACATACTGCATACATCCTAAATATCCGAGATACATCCCAGATACAAATGTTTTGTCCATTTTGAATACTTTATATACGAGATGCATATGCTTACATCCTTTCTATTTCCATGCGACTAACGCTGTGTAGACGTCCTGTGTACCTTTTGTTTCCTCCCTCTTTCCATTTTCAGATGCAGCAGATGTGAGTTGAGGGGATGGCCAGAGGATGCAGAGAGGATACAGCGGATGATTAATGGATGATAACGGACATAGAACGTTTGTTGCCCATATATGCCACGGATGTACATCGTACGCGGTGGAATGTTCATCCGCTCACAAAGTTTTGTGCAGCTCAAAACTTCTTGCGCGGATGAAATCTCAGTGGATGGATGCTTGAGGGATAGAGCGTATGAAACACGTATGCATTGAGTACACAACGGATGCATAGCATTTTCCAACGGATGGCAAACTTTTTTTAACGTTTCACATCCTCTTTGCATCCGTTAATGCAGTGGGACAGGGGCTTTATGGAATGTCTTCAGGCATACAAGAAATGAAGATGAAAACATACACGCAGCCTTTCTGCAGTCTTCAAAACAAAATGAACACCAGGGAGAAATGTAGTTCTGACACATATTTTTATGTATCACAAGAAGGGTGGCCTTTTTAATCCATATATCCTTTAAAGGGAAATTGATTAGTTTACTCTCAGCAACAAGATACCTATGAGTTTGCTAGTATCCTCTACCAGATCTAAGAATTATCAAATTTTATTAAGTATAACTATTATTATTGGGAATTTATATTAAATTGTATATCATCAGTATGTATTTAGCACATATATTTAAAATGTCATTGTAAAAATATGAGAATGATTAAACCACTGAAGACAGAAAAATGTTTCATGTTTAAAGATCTTTGAAACAATAGTTTTCATAAATAGATTTTCAGCTCATATTTCTTGTAGATTCTTAAATTTTTCTAATAAGAGCTGAAATAAATATTTAATGGTTAAAAAAACAATTAGGTACATTGTATCATTCCTGTTTATTGAAGAGACTAATTTTAATTATAGAAGTAATATAGAAAGGAAAAACTCATTGACTTTTTCTTTTATTATATTTGTAATATGTAAACATTTATGTGTTTACATACATAACTTCCTTAAGAAAACTTGCATGCAATACAGATCTATAAAAATGCAACATATTTTTCAAAATGAATCCTTTAGTAGATTCGATTAAATCCTTTAACTCTTTGATGATGAATGAAAGACAAAGACAATGTGTGCTACAATAAGAATAGCAAAAAAAATTCACATCAAGGAAATATAAAACCAAATTTCTTTTTGTACCATAAAAATATAATAGCAGGGATTGTCCAGAATAAGAATCTATTAAAATATGCATAGTGTTAAACAATGAAGTTTATCATAAAGAAAACACTGAATTTTCTCTTCTAGGATGCTGAATTTTGAATTCTTTATTGTCGTATACATAGTATACATACGAAATTCACATCACACCCAGACACCAGACCCAACACGCACATACATACATATCAATCCCCAAGCACCTCCCCACCCATTAAAATTCCCCACCCCCTAAAAATGCACAAGCATCCACACAACAGACCAAGTAATATTGTCCAAAAGGTCACTGATGGTAGTTCTTAAGTTCATTGTTAAGTGCAACTATAGCTCTGGGATAAAAACTGTTCAGAAAACATGTGGTCTGAATTTTAATTGTTCTATATCTTCTGCCAAAAGCCAACAGTTCACAAAGATTGTAAGTAGGATGGGAAGAGTCTCTAAGAATGTTGTTCAACTTCCTCAAACAGCAATATACGAAGATGTGGTCCAGGGCTGGTAGCTGGCGCCCAGTGATATTCTGGACAGTTTTAATAATTCTCTGTCAAGCTCTTTTGTCTGCTACAGAGCTGCTCCCATACCATGCAAGAATGTCAAATGCCAGGACACTCTCAATGTTACTGCGGTAATAGGACAGAAGTCGATTTATCTTCCTGAGCATTCTCAGAAACTACAGCTTCTTCTTCACAAGCATGTTAGCATTCTTAGTACATGAGAGGTCCACTAAAATATAAGTGCCTAAAAATTTCAAACTACCAACCCTCTCCACCTCCTCACCATTTATGTACAATAGTAAATGTCTCTTCCTCCAGAAGTCAATTATACGTTCTTGAGTTTTTTCAGTGTTAAGTATAAGATTATTTTCTTTACACCATTGTGTCAGCCCTTGTAGTTCTTTTCTATAAGCAGATTCATTATTCTTATTAATGAACTCCAACACTGCCGAATCATCTGCAAATATAATAATTGTGTTGGTGTTATACAATAAAGTGCAGTCATGTGTGTAAAAAGAATAAAGGAAAGGGATTAACACACAACCCTGGAGGGCTCTTGTGCTTTGGAGCATAGTAACATATTGTGTGTGTTGTATATGAAATACAGCAATGGGAACCAGAAAACCGGGACCAATTATTATTAATCTAGTTTCATATACCAATGCAGAGTATAATCTAGATTATTGACTCAATACAGAAGCCTGATGATGGCAGATGAGATCCTGCAGAAACGTTGCTACAACTTTAAAAGCACAACTACAATGACGTAGGATAATACCCGAAGGAAGCTGAACAGCATATATGTAAGTACCCGAGAAAACTTATATATATATATATATATATATATATGTATGGATCTTTGGTTATTCGGGTTTTCTCCCGTGTAGAATTGGAAGTATCTAGGCAACGTTTCGATGAAGTCTCATTCATCATCTTCAGGCTTGTTTCTTCAGCTCTGCGCTTCTCAGAGTAATGTGAGCTTGCAGCTGCTTCTTCCTTTTAACTGCTAGTGGGGGTGTGACTTGATTGGGCGGGGGTTTGGCTGTGTTCTGATTGGTAGGGGGGTTGGCTGTGTTCTGATTGGCTGGAGGTGTGTTCTGCTTAGGTGGAGCTGACTATGGGTCTGAGAGGTATGCCTTCTTTGTGTATTTTTGGGAGACCATATAGTTTGGGGCATCTGGAAGATTTTTCACTTGGGATGATCGTCTGTTGGATTTCTTTGCTTCTGTGGCTGGTTATAATTTAAAAACTTTAAAAAAACATATATATATATATGTATGAGTGCACACCCCAACCAAACACCCAGATGAAACCTAGCTTCCTAACAGATAACAGTCGTCCTTTTTCATTAACCCAAGCTGCACTGAAAGCTTCCAACCCAGGAACACAGTGTTGCCAGCCAATCAAAGCCACAAAACAGAGAGAAGAAACCAGAAACACCAATCAAACAAACTCCAAGTCCAATAAAAACAGACCAAGACTCCCAACCAATCAGGATAGGCCAGCCTCAAATTTAAAACCAAAGGCTGTGAGACCCACATCCATACAGAAGCCTGATGATGGCAGATGAGATTCTGCTGAAACGTTGCTACAACTTTAAAAGCACTACAATGACGTGGGATAATACCCAAAGGAAGCTGAACTGCATTCATGTAAGTACCCACGAAAACTTAAAAGAATATATGTGTGTGTGTGTGTGTGTTTTCTTAAGTTTTCATGGGTACTTAAACCGCAGCTTCATAAGTACAAAACTCATACCACTTCTAAGAAATGATCAAAGATCTACATGTGGAACAAGAAGATCTGCTTGTAACTTTCGACGTGATTTCACTATTCACTCAAGTCCCGATAAAAGAAACTCTCGAAATCATCAAAAATAAATACTAACCAGCTAAACACCTCATGGAACTAACAGAACACTGCTTAACCAACACATATTTCATATGCAAAAGAGAAAGATACAAGCAAATTGAAGGAGCCCCTATGGCATCACCACTGTCACCCGTCATTGCAAACCTGTTCATGGAAGAATTCAAATCCAGAGCCCTGGCTAATGCCACCCACAAACCCAAACTATGGCTAAGATACATCGATGACACATTTCTGATTTAGCCCCATGGAAAAGAAAACCTAAACTATTTCCTAACACACCTAAACAGCACACATCCCAAAATCAAGTTCACCATGGAAACGGAAACAAACAAACAACTACCATTCCTAGATGTACTAATCTACAAAAGAACAGATGGCACACTAGAACACACTGTATACCAGTAGAAAACACACACTAACCGCTACCTCAACGCCTAATCCCACCACCACCCAGAACAGATAAATTCCGTAGCCAAAACACTAATTACCAGAACCAAACGCCTGGCAGACAAGACACATATAAAGACTGAACTATGCACCCTGACTAAAGTATTGACAGCCAACGGCTTCCACAAAAATAAAATCACCAGCTTGATCCACAAAAACACACCAACACATAACAGAGACCTAGAAGATCAACAGACCTATGGAACAGCTGTCCTGCCCTACATAAGAGGTACAATCATTTGGAAGCCTGCACTATCAAATAGAAAGATCTCCACACCACAAGCCAGGCAAACACCTGGGCACAAACAGACTCCCTCTGATACCTCCAGCTCAAACACACCCCCACCAGGCACCCAGGTGAAACCTGGCTTCCTAATAGATAATAGCCGTCCTTTCACGCGAAGCCAAGCTGCACTGAAAGCCTCCAATACAGGAACAGAGTGTTGCCAGCCAATCAAAGCCATAGAACAGACAGAAGAAACCAGAAACACCAATCAAACAAACTCCAAGTCCAATAAACACAGACCAAGACTCCCAACAAGGATGTAGAAAAAAACATCCTGCCACAATAATAGGATAGCCTCAAATTTAAAACCAACAGCTGTGAGACCCTGACCCACATACAAACTCAGTACAGAAGCCTGATGATGGCAGATGAGATTCTGCTGAAATGTTGCTACAGCTTTAAAAGCACTACAATGACGTGGGATAATACCTGAAGGAAGCTGAACAGCACACACACACACACACACACACACACACACACACACACACACACACACACACACACACACACATATATATATATATATATATATATATATATATATATATATATATATATATATACATACACATGCACGCGCACACACATTTTTGAAGCATTAACCTTCTGTATATCTGTCTCTTAGCACATACTTTATGTATACAAGTCTTCAGTTGATTTTAGTTATATACACCTTTGGCCATTAATTTTTCCTAATAATGAGCATGTTATATTCATTATTTGATGAGAGAAAATGCAAAAGAAAATGATGTATTTTGATTTGCCAGAATTTTATACTGGTCTGGTTTTTATTAAAATGCAAACCAAGTAAATCTTTTCATCCACCTTAAATATAATTTACTATGAAATTGCATATATATGGATCTGACATATACAGGCTACTGAGAATGAGGATTATGAGCCAAGAAATTGTTTATAGAGAAGAACCAGTAGGTTCAAATTCTCTCGGATAGCATCTGGGTTCCAGCTGTGAACTTCATCAGACTTATCAACTGACCTTCTACAATAATATTAGCTCCATTTCCAGTCGCTGTTGTTATGCAAACTAAATTCATTATTAAATTGGCAAAAGCAGATTTTATCATTTTTTTATTTTTTCATCATTAAAATCTATTTTTAGGTATTAGCATCCCTTTGGTTTATGGAGGCAGAATACTGTCTCACGTTGTCTTTATATCTTTGCACTCATCATAGGCACAATATGACAAATAAGATTAATATAAAAGTGATTTATTGTGTAAGTCTTTTAATATTCATTTATTTATTTTAATATTCATTTATTTTCCTGACTTGTAGAAACTTTTTTCCTTAGAGAGAAAAGAAGGCACAAAAGGATCAGTTATCTTTGAGTTAATACTAACCAATAGGGAAGGTTTAATCAATTATGGATTGGTAGGAACAATGGGAAATTGTTTTTTGAGTTTTATAAGCAAGCATAGTCCATTTTGAGTCTTAAGGCCCTGTCACACTGCCCAATGGATGCAAAACGTTAGTAAAAAGGACACAACGGACGAGCAAAATGTTCCATCCATTGTTATCCGCTCTCAAAAGGGTCAAAAATTTGCATAACCAGAGCGGATAACATGGAAAGGAATGGACGCGGGGAGGACACAGAGCAGATGGAAAGTGGATGCGGAACGGAAGCCCAGTGGATGGAAGCAGATGAGAGTGGATGGCACATCCGCAGGGCTTCCAGGGGGCCTCAGCAAAGCGGACGCGGAACGGATACAGCGGATGCACAGCGGATGAAGCGGAATGAAGCGGATGCACAGCAGATGCAGCGCGGAAGCTTAGCGGATGCATAGTGGAAGCCAAACGGATGCCGAGTGTTAAATGCGCATGTGGGGGGGGATGCATTGCGTAAACCCCGCAGATATAAAGGGAAGCAACTCCCAAGCAGGTCACCATTCGGAGGAAAGACCTGCTGCTGGATACATCGAGTTCTTGCCTGCCAGCCTGCCAGGCTTCCTGCCAGCCTGCCTCCAAGCCTGCCTCCCAGCCTCCTGGCCAGCCTCCCTGCCAGCCTTGCTCTCTGCCTGCCTGCCAGACTTGCTGCCAGCCTGCCTTCCAGCCTCCCTGCCAGCCAGTCTGCCTGCCAGCCTTGGTGCCTGCCTGCCTTCCTGCCAGGCTTCCTGCCAGGCTTCCTCCAGGCTTCCTGCCAGCCTTGGTGCCAGGCTGCCTGCCAGCCTTCATGCCTACCTGCCTGCCAGCCTTCCTGCCAGCCTTGGTGCCTACCAGCCTCCCTGCCAGCCAGCATGGGGAAGAAGCGAAAGCCTCAGCAACCTGCCGCTATCCCTGGCAAGACAACAGGGCCACCCTCCCACCCCCTGTCCCTGACTCTGCTTCTGCTGGGGCTTCTGCTGCTCGGGCTCGCTCTTCTGGTAATGGAGCTTCTGCTGAAGCTGCTCCTGGTGGTGGTGCTTCTGCTGGTGCTTACTCTGCTGAAGCTGCTTCTGGTGGTGGTGCTTCTGCTGGTGCTTACTCTGCTGAAGCTGCTCCTGGCCCTGCTGGTCCTGCTGGTCCTGCTCATACTCCTGGACTTGCTCGTCCTGCTCGTGCTCCTGGTCCTGCTCATGCTCCTGGTCTTGCTGGTGCTGCTGGTGCTTACTCTGCTGCTGCTGATCCTGGTCCTGCTGGTGCTGCTGGTGCTGCTGGTGCTGCTACTGCTGCTGATCCTGCTGGTGCTTCTGCTGCTGCTGCTGATGATGATGATGATGATGATGATCCTGCTGGTGAGGATGCTGATGGTGGTGTGGAGGAGCAGCCCCTACTACCTGGGAGCCCCTCTGATGAGGGCCCATCTGGTCCTGCCAAAGGGAGGAAGAGGTGTATGCGACAACGGGAGAGGAGGCAACACTCTATTGAGGAGGAACACGAGGATGAGGTGCTGGAGTGGCTGAGAGAGAATGACTATCTGTGGCGGAAGGGACACCGGCTGTACAGGGACACCAAGCCGAAGCATGCTGTTTGGAGAGAGAAGGCGGTGAGTTAAGCTGATGGATAGAGAGACCTATGTCATGGCCAGGTGCAGCTTCCTGGAGGGTGAGAACCGCCACCGAGGAGCACCAGCAGCCCCTCTCACTACCCTCTCTCTCCGGCAGCCTGCTGAGAGCCAGTCCTCTTCCGGCCGAGAGTCAGTTCCTGTCTCCAGGCAGGTTTCTGTGGAGCATGCCATGGCAGAGAACCCGCGGACAGGTGTTGTAACCATGGTGGAGCGCGTGGAGGACTCCCTGGTGTGGTGGGAGAAAGGAGACGGCACGTCCACCACAGCCGTACCCTCATCCACCCCCAGCTCCACCTCCACAGAAAGGCAGAGAGTCAGACAGCAGGAGGGGCAGAGCCACACTGTCCTCCTGGAGATCAGGGACACCATCCGGAGCAGCATAGATCTCCTCTCTCAGCTGGTCCACACCGACTCCTCATCCTCCAACCACAAGCCCTTCCTCACCTATGTCAACCAGACCCTCAGAGACATGGCAGAACCCCAGTACCAGGTGGTGAAGGACCGGATCACCAAGCTGCTTCACAACCCTCCAGGTCCAGAGGAACCTGCTCCCACCCAGTCCAGGTCTGCTCCTCCACCCCAGGTGATGTCCCTCCCATTCCAAGGCTTTCCACAGCCCCTCACCTACCAGGGCTACAGCTACCAGGAGGTCCAGCAGCACAGGAAGCAGCCCTTCCCAGCCCTTCCCAGTCATCGGACGATACCATTGCCACCGGTTCCACTGATGCCACTGATGCCACCCACGATACTGATGCCACCGACGCCACCAACACCAGTCCTCACCCAACTGCAGACCAGACAGCCCCACTACACTGCTCCTTCCTCCACCCCACAGCCAAGTACGGCCTCAGTACATCTGTCGTCGGTACTGGGGCTGACACCCCATGGCATGGAGGAAGGAGCTCTCAACATCCGGGTCTGAGCCAGCTGTCCAAGAGCTTTCTCAACACACCGTCACCTGTTGTCCTCTCATTGGGCAGGGGGTCTGGATCTGGGAAGCCCACGATGAGGTTGCATTCCAGCCCCTCCTTGAGGTCACTGGCATTGTATACCTGGGCATCTGAACATGAGCCGTTGCCTGAAGCATCGATGTACATGAACTTGTAGTCAGCATCGACCATGGCAAAGAGGACAATGCTGAAGAAGCCCTTGTAGTTGAAATAAGTGGACCCCGACTTGGCTGGAGCTTTGCAGGCCACGTGCTTGCAATCTATGGCTCCAACGGTGTGGGGGAAGTTCCACCTCTGATACCACTGCTCTGCAACTTTCTTCCATCCTTCTTCAGTGGAGGGGCACTGCAGGATCTACTCCAGGTATTCTTTGATGATGGTCTGCACCACTTCTCTGACCACAATGCTGATGGTGTTGGGTGGCACCCTCCAGCCGTACTGCATGCTCCTGTAGGTTGTCCCTGAGGCCAGGTGGCACAGAGTGAGTGCCACCTTGAGCCCAGGTTCCAGGCTGGGCCGGAAGTTGGTGTTTGCCTTGGTCAACCTGGGTGTCAGCCGGTGCACAACTTTGTCGAACATGGCTGGAGGCATCCTCATGAACTTCTGGAATGCCCGAGTGTCTTCGTTCCTGAGCTCCACCATCAGCTTGTTGTACAGTCCATACTCTGCTCTTCTCCCGATCCATTTTTGGATCCAGGCGCTTCTTGGCCGCCTCTTTTTCTTGCCATAGTAGAGTTCACAGAGCCTGTAGATGGCTTCATACTGTTGCAGAACGATGGTGGCTGCCAAAAGGACTGTGTTACGATCCACGGTTGACATGACTGGATGCTGTGGAAGAGGAAGAGGAAGATGAAGGCTGCAGAGGTCTGCACAGCTGGGCTGCTGGGCTGAAAGTGACATCCAGGTGAGTTGCTCCCCCTTTTTATAGGCAATGTAGGTTTTCCACTATGTGTCCCTTTGCATCCTCTAGGCATCCTCTAGGCATCCTCTAGACATCCTTAATATCTGAGATAGGTCCCCTCTGTGAACGTTTTTTCCATTTTAAATGCTTTGTTTCCATGCTGCATCCGCTAGGCATCTGTTCTGCATCCGTTCCGCTTCCTCCCTGCGTCGGATGCAGAATGGTTGCCTAGCGGATATAGCGGATGCGTAACGGATGCAGAACGGATGCCTAGCGGATATAGCGGATGCGTAATGGATGCAGAACGGATGCCTAGCGGATGCCTAGCGGATGCAGAACGGACGAATTGGATACATTTTCCGCTCAAAAGTTTTGAGCAACTCAAAACTTTCTGAGTGGATGAAACGTCAATAAATGGATACTGGATGGATAGAGAGGAAGCAAAACGGATGTAGTGAGTACAGAACGGATACATCGCGTTAACCAACGGATGGCAAGCTTTTTTGTCCATTTTACATCCTCTTTCCATCCGTTGGTGCAGTGTGACAGGGGCTTTACATTCTATGACAATAAATTTTAATAACTACAGAGCAGTAAGAGTGTTGGATTTGATAGTAGAACAACCAAATGGAAAAAGAGATAAAAAAAATGTTTCTAAACAAATTAAAACCATAATTGCAAACAATTCCAATAAGGATAAAAATGGAGTACAGGAAAAAAATGAATTAGGCTACAGAAAGGGTTTTGGGAAGATCTAAAAATAAAACTATATGGGAAGTCAAATATACATGTCATAGGACCGTGATGGTGAACCTATGGCACGCGTGCCATAAGTAGTAAACAGAGCCATTTGTGCTGGCACGTGAGCCACAGGCAAACTTACCTCATTGCACATGCCCGCGCCTCACAGCTGATTTTTTTCGATTGGTTTGAGTCCTTTTTTGACTTCCCAGAGGCTTGGAAAAAGCCTCTGGAAGACTTCCCAGACCGAATTATAGGCCTGTTTAATAACTTCCTATAATACCGGAAGTGACGAAATTTACAATTCAACTTGAAAAGCTTTGCAGAGGCTTTTTCCAAGCCTCTGGGAAATCAAAAAAGGCCTCAAACCAGCCAAAAAATCAGCTGTGAGGCACAGTGCAGGTAAGGGGGTGGCTGGGGGGATTGCATACGCATGAGCACAGGGCATGGGGAGGATACATTAATTCTGGGTGTTGGCACGCAAGTATGGGCATGCCGGCATGCTCGCAATTTTTTGAACAGGAGCCCAAAAAGGTTAGCCACCACTGTCATAGGATAATGCTGCAGGATCCATTCTGAGTTGGTCACTGGGATCAGAGGTTGTCTTTCAAGCTTTCAGTCTTGTGCAAGAGCCTATCCTCAGGGAACTTCTTTCTCCCCAATGTGATGCGAATGTGAAACAATTTGCACCATTTAGGTGATCCTGGGGACACAGATCAAATTCCAAATGGCCTCAAAAACTCTCCAAAAGAGTGCTAGTGGGCAGATGACTGCAAGGAATATAAATTATTCCATCTTCTGCCATTCAGTCAGAACTGAAAAGCTTCTTGGACAAGAAACAAAATGTATTCCAGAGGGAAAAAAAGTCCAGTTGTCTTTTGAAAAAGCAACTTTGGGACAACCATGACCTGGATGACTGAGAATCTCCAAAGATGTGAGGCATCATAAAAATTATGCTCTGATTTTCCAGGTCAAAATCCACCAGAAAAGGTTTAATAATCAAGAATCTTGGGATTTCTTTAAAATAGGAGTGTCAAACTGGCAGCCCGCAGGCCAGATGCATTATGCACTCACCCCAGCTCTGTGAAGGGGAAAAATGTCACGATATATGAATTGCATAGAGTTATATAGGTGTCTGTCATTAAAAATCAAAACTAAAAATCTTTATAAAACTCTGCACAATATATTAATATCACCACTATTTACCATTATTCCAGAGATAACTCTAGAGTTTTATTATACAGCATGCAAGTTCCTGAATGCTGTCTGTTTTTCAGGATTTGGGTATATATCCTTGCAAACAACAACATATCTTAACAATAACCGATGTTGAATTTAAAATTCATATTTGTCACTGTTAAGCCTGATATTTTCCATATAAAGTATTGCAGACACTCTAATACTTTTTATGGCATAATTAAGTATGCTACTCTAATTATTGTCCTATTATAAATAATTATTATTTATATAATCTTAACAAAGAATTATGTTAAATTCTTCAGAATAGAATGCTCATTCTTTTCTGAGTGTGTTCAATGGCCTTGCAAACCAGTGTCCACGTGAAGCAATGTTACTCAAAGAATAAAATTTCACAGTGCTTTTAGCCAATGGGATCTATCAAAACCCACTGTTTTCAGATTTGAAAATAAGGTTTAATTTTTGGCTCAGTTTGTCCCACAACTGGAACTGATCTTAATCCACATCTTCATCTGAGGCAGACCACACAACTATATACATTCAGGGGTAGGATTCAATTTTTTTAACAACCAATTCTGTGGGCATGCCTTAATATGTAGGTGTTGCTTGGTGGTCATTGACTGGGTGGACATGGCTTGCTGGCTGGGCGTGGTTTGGTGGTCACATGACTGACTGGCATGGTTTGGTGGTCATGTGACTGGGAGGGCATGGCCAGGTGGTCATGTGACTGACAAACCAAATACAAGTGGTCCTCGCTTAATGGCCGGTTCTACAGCAGAGAGAAAAGTGACAAGGTTTCTTTCTGTCCAGTCTCCCAGGGACTGAGTACGAATGGACAATTGCAGTCAGCCTCATTCATGCCTGGTCCTGCATTGCTTGGAAAGACCAGCAGGCAAGGTCCAACAAAGGGGCCACAGGTGGAACTTCCTTCCCTCCTTCTTTTTGGAGATTTTTAGACAAAGGGCTAGGAAGGTGTGTACTGCAGCCTCGCCCACCCTGCCAGCAGCTCTGGGCTAGGCAGTGGTTTAGTTTTTCTGACTACCTGAAACCTTGCCTGATGGCAGAGGGAAAAGCAAGCCAGCCAGGGAAGAGCCATCACCACTCGGCTCCCTGCCAGCCCACTTCTCATCCTGTGCCCCAATTCTCCAGCAGATGCTGGGGCTCACCTACTGGGAAGCACGGGGGGGCAACCAGGAAGCACATAGTTTATTCCGACCCAAACCTTGTTCCAAGGAAACAAACTCAAAACAGAGGTAACAGCAAAACCTTTTAATGATTCTTTACGAATTCCATTCCTTCATGGTTAATAGGCTGTTTCAAACCAATTGTCTCTGATAAGAACAAGCCTTGCCAAGGTTCCTGAAAAACTAGTAGGCCAGGGATGGGGAATCTTTTATGACTCACTCAGGAATTCTGGGAATTGAAGTCCATAAGTGATAAAAGAGCCAAGTTCCCCTACCCCTGCCCTATGGTTAAACCAGCAGAATATCCTTAAATTGCACTTGTAGCAGACAGTCTTTTCCAGGCAGGCTTCTTTCCTATTTGTCTCTTCCTCTTGGATGACTGACATTCCCTCTTTGTGTTGAGACTGCCATTACTATATTTGTGTTGGAAACACCTGCCAAGGCACTTTGGAGTTGAAAAATTAGCCAGTGACATCACCTTTGCCCAGATTACACCTATGAGGGCTCCTTTCATGTCCCTGTTATTTGTGGTAGTCATTTAGCTACTTTCATTTGCATGCTTTCAAACTGCGAGGTTGTCAGGAGCTCATGAACAGGAATTCATTCCACCATGCAGCTTGCATTCTCAGATTTTGAACTGCCAAGCTGTCAGCCTCTCAATGATCTTCTGTCTTTAAAGTTATACCTATGGATTCTGTTAATCTTTTCTTCAGAGCCAGGACACTGTCAACTTAAGGGATAATGTTATTATGATGAATAGGATCTTCTAAGGTTCATATGTTTCACCTTTTCAAAAATTTGTAATTATTTTAAATTTCCTATAGATGTTTACCAACAACCAGTGTTGATTTTGTCTTATAAAAAAAATTATCGAAATTATAATTTTTGATAGTGTATAAAGAACTAGAGCCATTAATGTTGCAATTCCTTTGCTGAAACTGTCTGTTCTACCACATTTCTTAAGCTCTATGATTAGATATCTCAGCAGGGAATGTCACATAAAGAACTTTAATCTGTAACAAAAGATTTTTCATTCATTTTTATACAAATTTTAAAGGAGAGAAGGAAGCTATGACCTTGAGAAATTTTGATTTAGACACCTTCCTTTTTCCTATCTCAGGAAGGAAATGTTTACTAAAATCTATTCATGTCATGAACTTATTTATAAAATGCTATTTTTTAAAATGTTGATAGGTTGTTAAAAGTAATTTGGTGATAATTAGCCTCAAATTATTCAGGATGGAATAATCAAACTGAGTAAATGGGCTTTAAATGGGAAATGCAGCTCAACACAAAAATATACCAAGTGGCACACAATGTCACTTTTAAAAAATCCAAAATTTATATATGAAAACTCTAATAAGTAAGTTCTTAACTGTAGTAACTGTGAAAAGGATCTTGAACTACTGGTGGAAAACACAATAAAAAACTTCAACCAAAAATACAACTTCAAAATATTAGTTCTGTGCTCGAAAAGTGTTGAAAATAAACCTGCCAGCCAGCAAAGGCTTGGACATTTGGGCCTTTTCACTTACTGCAAAAACAGAAAAAGATAAGATGATACAAAGGAGTACAGTCATTGGTACCATGGGGAAACTATAGGCAGATAAAAACTTATCCCTCTCTCACATTGTTAAAAGTAGAGGTCATCAGCTGAAACTAAATAAGGAAAGATAAAAGCATACTAATTTTTAACAAAAAATGGAATGTACTATTATTGATGTCATTATGGCTGTAAGCTGACATGTTTTCCTTTGTGGCAAAACAATTTCATAAGTGGGATAATTTCCTTTGGCGGGAAATAAATTCAGTTTATACCACAATGTCCTGATAGCACAATATCTTAGCCATGAAAGGTAAGAAAAGGGTACTAGATTCTTTTTCTCATTTACTGAGAGGAACTACTACTTATAAACTATTAACATTTTATTTATACTGCTTAATACTTATAGCCTAGGCCAGGGGTGTCAAACTCTATTTCATTAAGGCCTTATCAGGTGAGCATGGCCATGGTGGTATGGCCAGTTCAACATCATTTGTGTCAGGGGTGCCTAGGGTGGCCCAAGCACTCTGCCAGTGAAAATGGGCTCCTCAGCTCCATTTTCGGCTGTGACAGACTTCTGCAACCATCTGCCTGCAAAAATGGACGGGGGGGGGGGGGGGTCTCTGAGGCTCTTTTTTTTTTTTTTTTTGGCAGAAGCACCCTGGGCCAGTCCTTCTCTGTTTCTAGGGGAGCCCTGCAGGCCAGATCTAAGCACCTGTTGGCTGCATCCAGCCCCAGGCCCTCCTGGCCTAAGCTGATCCAATTATCCATGCATAATATTTCTATATATAGAATTGTCTTTTATCTGGAGAAGCAAGAAAGTGAATGAACACATTGTAAAGATTTGTGCTTAGGGTCTGCAAAGTCTGAAAGTAAAATTTCAACTAAGGTCAACAAGATTGGGTTAGGGTCAGGTATAACTAACTCATCTTGGATGCTTGCCATGAAAGAACACTAACAGCAGCAGTAGGCTTGACTCATTCATTTACAGAAAAGATCAATCTTGACAGCATTTCTAATATGAACCTGAACAAAATATTAAACTTCTAATATAATTTCTGGAAATAGGGCTCTTGGAGATCAATAGTGCTGTTTCCTAACATCTAAAATTCTTAATGCTATACTGTAATTCCAATATCCATAAACCCCAAAATGGTGATGCCTTATCTACTACACACAAGAGATGTCATTTTTGTTTAAATACTAATAAACTGAAATCCAGAAGAGAAAATAATGCTGGAGGCAGACGCATCTCAGGTGCTGTACTGACAGAATGAATATAACACCTAAGTCATGCATTTAAATAAAATAGCAAAATAAATTCCCATATGCTCTTTACCAGTAAAAATATAACAGATAGATTATATGTATATTGTAATACAATATTAATTTTATATAGATTATATAGAATAAGAGAATTATATAGGAAAATGACTCAGATAGCTTAGGAATAATTATTAAGTCATATTAAATTAAAAATTTTATGTGTCTTTTCTCAGCACAAATAATTCTTTTGTACACATACTTTATATAAAACTGATTTTCTTTGGTAGCTTTAGATAGTGTTGTGAAGTTATTGTTTTTTCTAATAAAAATGAAGTCTTCAGACTGAAATGTATTTATGTACAATGGGTCATTCCATACTTAACATACCAAATCAATCTATTTCAGAGTAGTGAATTTCTTATCATGCTTTTACACTCTTCAGTACGAAAATTATCTGCCTTTTTATTGATTCATCAAGAGTTCATTGGCTAATTCTAGATAAACATTCATCAATCTGTCACCCTAATAATATATATAATTCGATGTAAGCTACAACACTTTAGAAGGGGTTGGTAATCAATAAATCTTGTTGATATAACTTATGGCTTTTTTAATTTTGAAATTTAGTCATTGATGATGCTGTCCAATATGCACTTATGTATCTCATTGGAAAGAAAGTTGATAAGAAATAGATGCAGAGAGTAATTACCTATATCATGTACAGTTACATTTTCAAAATCTAATTGTCTCTTGAATTTTTATATTTCTTACTTACAGTCTATTATTCATACTTCTGCTCCACTGAGACATATGTTTCATCGTGTTCCACATTTGCTTTGATCTTCAACTCACAAGTGAAGATTGGGAATCTTGAAATCAAAAGATATATATATATTTGGTCAGCAGAGGACAGACAATATATGTTACCACTACAAAATGAAATATTTGCCCTGATTTTGACCTAGAATTTCATTTAAGAGGCAGCTAGACCTCAATAAATAATAATACTAAGTTATAATAAGGCTTTATGGATTTAACAAGCTAAGTACTCACTCTAATTCCTATTCACTACTCTTGCTTTGAAAGCCAATCAGGTTTCAATATGAGAGAATGGGAAACTGTTACTCATTTACATATGTCTTTCATCTGCTTTCCCATACCTCAGGCACCTGGGGTTTTTTCACCATTCTTCTGGGAAGGGATACATGATGCACTTGCTTCCAGGTGATAATTATTATCTTAGACATTTCTTTACAACATGGGCGGAAAATAAATTCAATCAATCAATAAATAAATGTTTGTGCTGGCAATTTCCACTTGTTTTAGACAGTGGTCTTTGACTGACATGTGAGGACTTTAGGAAATATGCTGTGACAAAAGGACATCAGTGACGAATAGAGCCAGAATGCAGAATAGCTTTTTACTTTTTTTATTTTTTTAATCTAACAAAAAAACATCACATTATATTTATAAAATTATTAAAACAAATGTTTTTCTCTATTTAAATAAGCTTTTTTAATCAAAATACATTTCTAACCCACAGTTAACTTAATTTAAACTTGCTGACTTATACATTTATGTCAAATGCTACAATCTTCATCCTTTCCTAAAACTAATTAAAATATCATAAATTATTTAAATAGGCCCTGAATTTTCTTCCTATTAAATGCAGAAAGAGGACCTAGAGGCCATGAGGACTCCCTCACCTGAACTTGCCAAAACAATTTGGCATTACATTTCTCCCTTCCTTTTCTTTCTTCTGTCAGAATTTAAAACTAAACTTGTATTTAATCACAACCTTTGTTTCATCTGTATAGGCGTACAGAATAATCACTATATCTGCTTCTGTGTAAAAGCACCCTAAACACTTGCTTTTCAAACATAACATTATTGGCAGCCAAGTAAACTAATTAGAGCATTTAAATATTTATAGCAATTCTAGCTTTATTGATCCATAGGACAAAAAATCCTTAAAAATCCAAGATCCATAAAATCCATAAAATCATAAGTTTGAAATGAGCCTTTTAAGCTATTGATCCTTATTCTGCCTCTAGTATACAAATTCACTTATAATATTCCTAGCCAATGATTGTCTCTACCCTAATGTTGATACCATCAATGTTTTTCTTCCGATTAAAATTGTTTCTTACAAAATTAGTTTTTAATCTATCTCTTGGTATTGGAACCACATATAAGTCTTGGCCAGATAGAAAGTAAAAGAATAGATGAAGAAATGTAATTCTGCAGCTAAATATGGCAATAGCAATAGCACTTAGACTTATATACTGCTTTATATTGCTTTACAGCCTTTCTAAGTGGTGTAGAGAATCAGCATATTTCCCCCAACAATTTGGGTCCTCATTTGATCCACCTCAGGAGGATGGAAGGCTGAATCAACCTCGAGCCTGGTGATTCGATCTGCCAAATTGCAGGCAGCTGGCTGCAGCAGCCTGCAGTACTGCACTCTAACCACTGTGCCACCGAGGCTCCAAACCATTGCACCACCGAGGGACTATATGTAGTATATTTATAAGAGGTGTGTGTTTATTTATTAAAAGTATATTCACTGCATCTCATCTCCTTGTCAAGCGACTCTGGGTGGCTTACAACATAATAAAACAGCAATAAAACAATTAGAATGTTAAAATATTAAACACATTAAAAGTTAAAACACTATAAATTAACAAAAATAAACTAGCTAAGAAAGAAACAAATACATAAATATATTAGAAAAAGAAAACAAGCTGTGAAACTGTCTCCAAGAACATGGGTGGGCATGGCTATGTGGTCATATGACTGGGTGGGGATGGCCAATTTAGCAATTCATTTCATTTTTATGTATTTATTTTATTTGGTTTGTCAATTGCTTACAAGATAATAGGTATAAGTAAAAACATAGTTTTGAATACATGGATACATATAAGAAAAATAAAAGAAACAATAGGACAGGGACAGTAGGCACGTTGGTGTGCTTATGCACACCCCCTACAGACCTCTTAGGAAAGGGGTGAGGTCAATAATAGACAGTCTAAGGTTAAAGTTTTGGGGATTTGAGGAAGTAATCACAGAATCAGATGAAGTATTCCAAACATTGACCACTCTGTTGCTGAAGTCGTATTTCCTGTAATCAAGTTTGGTGTGATTTTGCATCTATCTATTGTTTGCTCTTGTATTGTTATGGTTGAAGCTGAAGTATTCATTGACAGGTAGGATATTGCAATGTATGATTTTATATACTATACTTAGATCGGACTAAAGGTGGCGTAGTTCTAGCTTTTCTAGGTCTAGAATTTCAAGAATGGTGGCATAAGGTATTCTGCGATGAGTAGAGGAGTGGAGAACTCTTCTTGTGAAATATTTCTGGACTTTCTCAACTGTGTTAATATCAAATGTGTAATGTGGGTTCCAGACTGATGAGCTGTATTCTAGTATTGGTCTAGCAAATGGTTTGTATGCTCTAGTTAGTTGTGTAATATTACCAGAGAAAAAGTTACGTAAGGTTTAGGTTAACAACTCTTTTTTTTTTTTGAAAAGAATTTTATTAATTTTCTACAAACACAGATGACATACAAAACATTAAAAACATCTGCTCTCATATATACTTCCGGTGTGTCGGTTGGTTCATCAGTTTTGTGCATTCATTTTGTAGTCTCAGTTACAGTTATATTGTATTGTCATATTGTCAATCCATATCCTAATATTACTAAAAAAAAGAAAAAAAAATTTTTTGACTATACTTTTAATCATTCATGCTTTGTGAGATAACAATACTTTAAACAGTTTATTCTGTAACAAATCATATAATCATAACAAATCAATCCTAAAAACCCTTCATAGATATAGTATTAATGTTCTATTATCGTATTTTATCATCTAGCCATTGATAAAAAAGATCCCAAATTTCATAAAATTGTTTATCTTCTTGCTCTCTAATTTCAAATGTCAATCTACTCATCTCAGCACATTCCAATATTTTCTTAATAATTTCTTCCTG